>OZ022588.1:2277565-2377565 GCA_963669155.1 Arbacia lixula
TCTTTAGCTGTCTAAAAATATAAATACCTCCCCCCTCCTCTCTCTCTCTCTTTGTTTTTTTTTTTGGTCCGGTCAATCTAGCGATTTTGAGGGCGATACCTCACACAAATTGCAACAGTATTTATTTCACCGCAGTACACTTAAGTATGGTCCTTTTAACACCGGAAAAAGTCTCCCCAAATCAAAGCATGGAAAATTATTAAATGTGCATATTATGCAAATCAGCGTTTGTGATGAATATGAGAATTGAGGAAAACATACGTTATTGAATATGGATTTGCATATTTTGCAAATTGGATTCATTAGATCCATCTGAACTAGTGTCCATAATTCACTTTGAAACTATGTTTTTCAACGCTTATATTGCTTTAATCGTGCACTTATCAACAATAGCTGAGGAGAGACATGATTTTCTCTGCCCCTTCCCCATAAGGGGCAATTATGCTAATTATGCAAATTAGATTCATTACACTCATCTGACCATGTGCCCATTATAATTCACCAACTATGATACCATTAGTACCAACACTTACATTGCTTTAATCATGTATAATCATTTAATAGTTATTCATATTATTTGATTTTTCTCCGGCTTTCCTCCCTCTTTAGGGTACTTATGCAAATTATGCAAATCAGCTTAATGATATCAACTTATAAATATTTCCATCATCTCCTCTGACCTCACAAACATTGGTTCCAACGTTTACATTTCTTTAATCATGTACTTATAGACAAAAAACATATGAAAATCACGATTTTTTTTCTGGCTTAGGGGGGCGGGGCAAACAAAATGTGTAATGAAGCAGGGAGAGACAGGGTATGCCTCGCGTGGTATGTCCTACATTCTGATCTCCTATAATATCCCACACGGCTCTCTACCATGTCCCACTGGTATATATACCTCGCCCTACCTTTTTTGTTGCGGAGATTGGTGCAGTCAACGCCGTTCTCTCAAGTTGGCAAGTTAATGCAATTTCCTTTATTGCCAACAAGGAGAATTACCTGTCATTACCGACCATCGTGATATTGTGATTCACTGCCCTTTCTCACCCTTAAAGGGAGATTTTACCCTGAAATTAAGTTGGTTGAGGAGACATATAAAAGAAACATATTAGTGAAGGTTTGATGAAAATCCGTTAAACAATAAGAAAATTATGATTTATTAAAGTTTTGATTCTGTGACGTCTCGTACCAGGTGCTCTCATATTATGTTGTGTATGTTTTTTTTCTCTCGAAAATATGCATTTTCTCAAAAAGATATGTATCCTTTTACCTGTGCATTTGATACACCATTGAAAATTCGTTTTTACACGCATACCTGTATGAACAAAACAATTCCGTTGTCATCAACCGAAAAAGAGCAATTTATGGAATTATTTTGTACACAACATAAAATTGTGTGTGTGTGTGTGTGTGTGTGTGTCTGTGTGACAGAGAGAGAGAGACAGAGAGAGAGCACCTCGCACATGACGTCACAAAATTGAAATTTCAAAAGATCATAACTTTCTTATCCTTTGACCGATTTTCATTTAACCTTCAGTTATATGTTTCTTTCATGTTTCTGCTTTTATTGAAACCAACTCATCTTCAGTGTGAACTATCTATCCCTTTAAACACATAGCACCAAAAATAGGAACTGTATATGATGATTGACATGATAAACTGATTACAGCAAGCACTTATTTCGTGTGCGTGTAGACTAGTGGATGATTGTGCTATTAATGATGATGATAATGAAGATGATAATGATGATGATAACGAAGATTATGATGATGATGATAATGAAGAAGAAGAAGATGATGATGATAATGATGATGATGATGATGATGATAACGAAGAAGAAGATTATGATGATGATGATGATGATGATGATGATGCAGAAGATAATGACGATGATGGTGATGATGATGATGATGATGATGACGACAATAATGATGGTGGTGATGATGATGACGATGAGGACAGTGATAATAATGATGACAATCATGTCGATGATAATGATGATGATGATGATGATGATGATGATGATGATGACAGTGATGATGACAATCAAGATCTGTGATGATAGTGATGATGGTTATGATGATGATAGTCGGGATGATAGTGAAGATGGTAAATACGATCGAGACAATGGCTGTCATTATAAGTATAATTTTTTAACCATTATATAAACGCACAAATACACACACACACATTCCAATCCCACGTGGTGGCAAAAGGGATAAACGTAATAACACTAACAAGGTAATAGATGACGCCTTAATTCTTCAGGTTTGATGTGTGGGGATCCGTCCCTAAATTCTCCTGCTTATTTACCATTTATTTTCTTCAGACAATGGAATGACAAAATGAACCCCCCCCCCCCCCACACACACACACACACACACAATGACAGAGATAACACGGATGATACGTACCTGAAATCCAACCCTAGACCAGGTAGACCTCCGGATAGCAAGCTAGGTCATGGATCTACTTCACTTCACTTTCATATCAAATCAGAGGAGTATTGATTTGTATCTTCAAGAGAATATTATATATATTTTATTCTTCAATCAGATAATTCAACCCGTAACCTTTAGCTCACCTCATTCGGGCAACGTCCCCCTCCCTCTCTTCCCATAACAAAAGTTCCGCTGCCCTTGAAGTCCCGGCGGAACAAACGATCAAAGTGTGACAAGCTACGCCATTTTCCATCGCGCGGTGGTCACGTCGTATCCTTGGCCTTCCACGTCCCCCCCACCTCACGGGAAGGTCACCCGAGAAGGGAGAGCAGAAAACAATGGCATTCAAATCAGCTGATTTTTGGACGAGATTATGACTAGTTTTCTGCACTCGTGTAGTTCCTAATCTCTCTCAGGACCAGCAATAATCATTTCTTGACAAGTTGTTATTTCGGCACATGGACGGGGACAACCCCTCGTTCTGATTGGTCGAAGTAGAACGTTCGAGGGTTCACGACTGAGACGTGTCCACGTGACTTTACTTGGAGCGTTCATAGTTGTGTAGTGTTAAAACGGCAATTACATGTACATCAAAATTTTCTTTTCTTCATTGTTTACGAAGGGGAATAATAAATATTGAGGATCACGCCCTTCGACCCAATATCTGATGATGCCTCTGTTTGAAAGGGATAGTCCACCCTGAAATTATGTTTGTTTCAATGAAATAAACAAACCAGTAATGGTTTGATGAAAATCCGTCAAGGGATAATAAAGTTATGATCTTTTATAGTTTTGATTTTGTGACGTCACGTGTGAGGTGCTCTCTGATATGTTATGTACAATTTTTTTTTTTTATAATGTCCATTTTCTCAACTACCTGTGCATTTGATACATATATAGAAACACGTCTTTACACACATGATTTAATTTAAAAAAAAACGTCCATCAAAAACAGAAAAAAAAAGAAATTTATGGAATCATACAGCACAAACATTATGCGAGAGCACCTCGCACGTAATGTCAAAACAGTTCAAAAGGTCATAACTTTTTTATCCTTTTGCGGATTTTCGTCAAAACTTCACATGTTTCTTCTATGTTTCTGCTTTAAGTGAAACCATCTTAACTTTAGGGTGGACTATTCCTTTAAACTTAGTGTACATGTAAGCAAGTTTGCCGCTGCGGATCACCGCCGGCAAATCAGTACAAACGATTTCTCACCGCGGCAAAGTAATGGCAACAAAATAGCAATGTAGGTTAATGTGGAAATGAATGCTCAGATGGCGTGAGCTTCCACTTCACCGGAAGTGAAAACCCCTGTCGACAACCCAGACATTGGACGTGTCATTACTTACGGCAAGATCGCAAGGCAAGCGGTAACTAAATTTCACTCCCGTGTGAACGCACCCGTACATGGAATGTCACATTACAGAGACACGAGTCAAGGGCAATGCCACAAGAATCAGTATTCCTCTAACGTATTCCGGTTACAACATGGCGTATATTCTTTTGTTAAGTGCTTGCCCAACAAAGCAACACGCGCCATGTTGTGACCTATTGAAACCGAGTTGGCCAAACTCTGTTTATAGATGGCTCTGATTTACCCCACAGCCATCTATACACAGCAGAGTTTGGCCAACTCGGTTTCAGTACACCATGGTCGGACAATCCACTGAATAGATACTACTAGACTGCTGACTGGGATTTATTCATGAAGCTGAGTTGGATGATGGATGTAAAGACATTTTACAGTGTGCCCGGAACAACAATAGAACCAGGTGCACATGGTGGAATATTCTTTCACTACCTTCTCAGAGCCGAAAAGCTGTTGCCATATTTGCATGATAATAGATTGAAATGTGGTCGACTATCTAAGGAATTCACATTTTACTCTCTGTGTAGTGAGCTTGGTGAGAATGACCCGAGGTCGTTTTCTACCAGTAATAATCTGCTCATGCGCAAATTGAAATTACGTGGCTTAATTAAGTGGCTTATTGGTGCGTATTCCTTTGTTGGGCAAGCAGATAACAAAAGAATATGCGCCATGCTGTAACCTTTTGAAACCGATTTGACCAAACTCTAGTGTATAGATGGCTCTGAGTTACCCAACCGATATGATGGCATTCTTGTCTAAGATCATACTTAAAGGGATAGTTCACCCTGAAGATATGTTAATTGGTTTCAATGAAAAATGAAAGAAACATATTAGTGAAGGTTTGACGAAAATTGGTCAAAAAGTAAGAAAGTTTTTTTACTTTAAAGTTTTGATCTTGTGAGGTAACATGCGAGGTGCTCTCCCATATGTTGTGTACTACTTTTTCCATAAATTGCCTTTCCTCTGTTCTTTGACATTTGATGAAGGAATAGGCCCCTAAACTCTTTTTATAGCGATACGTTTGTAAAAGATTGTGTCTAATGATAAATCAAACGCACAAGTGAATTTAAATATCCTTTTGAGAAAACCTTACATTTCCCCCAAAAAAATTACACATTATCATGGGCGAGCACCTCGCTCGTGGCATCACAAAATCAACATTTTAAAATCAAATACATGTTACTTTCCTTTTCCTTTGACCGATTTTCGTCAAACCTTCACTAATATGATTCTTTCATGTGTCTCCTTTTACTGAAATCAAAATACAGTAATTTCAAGGTGAACTATCCTTTTTAAGGGTTAGTACAATGTTTCAACCAGGGATGGGCACCTGGCCTGTTCCTGCAGTAATTAGAAGGATCTGATGGGACCGTCCTAGGAGTGTTCCCACAGTAATTGGAGTAGAGTAGATCGAGAGAGGGCCCCACCCCATATCCCGTCCCTTCAACGTGCACGAATCAAAGATCAAATCTACCTTCCCCCTTCTTATCTTTCTCTGCTATGTTCTTTCATCTTACCATCTTCCACTTATTCACCTTTCTTTGCCCTCTTCTCTCATTCTCTCCCCTCCCCTTCACATCACCCCATTCCCTCCGCTCAGTTTTTTAATGCATGTATCCCATATTTCCTTTGTAGCCGTATCACTCCCTCCCTCATTTTAATTACGGGAGGCAAGAAGTTCCGAGTAGTGCCGCAGTTATTGATGTGGGACGTATTAAAGGTGCATCCAAATCCTGTCCCTTCAACGCTAATCAAACATCAAAATCCACCTCACTTTCTTTCAACTCCCCCCCCCCCCCCATCTCCCTTTATTTTCTACTCTCGCTTCACCCCACCTCTACAAAGTGAGAGGGGGTAGAAAGAAAGGGAAATGGGTATGATGTTTAATTAGCATTGAAAGCACAGTTCCTTTCTACCCCCATCTCCCTTTCATTCTACTTTCTCTCCATCCACACCCACCCCCACACAATTGTTTGTGTTTTTTTCTTTCTTTTTTTTTTTTTGGGGGGGGGGGGGGAGGGGAGGGGGTAGGAAGAGAGGGAGATGGATATGATTTTTTTATTACAATTGAAAGGACAGGGTTTCTTTCTACACCCCCCCCCCCACCCCCATCTCCATTTCTTTCGAATTCTCCCCCACTCTTGCTCTTTCACATTTCTCTATCTCTTCCTCTCCATCTCCCTATCTCCTTTTTCTCCCTCCACCTTCCACTCACCTTCATTTCTCTTTGCCTATTCTTTCATTCTGTTCTCCTTTCATTCTCCCTCATTTGTCTCCCCTTTCCCTCCCCACCACTCAACCCCACCCTCCTCAGATTTACAATACATGTATATGTAGACTGATTATACTAGTGTTTATTGTCATTTTAATACTGTACACTCTAGATACATTGGAGACGAGAACAACATTATGAAACGTATTCTCTACACGTGTAAGGCAATATAATTGGACTGGAAATTCCTGTTGAGGATAAATCTTTAATCTGGTGTTTGAGCCATGAAAATGAACAGAACTTGAGTGTGTGTAATTGAAGGAGATAAATAAGGCTATTTGTGGCTTCACCCTTATCATGCTGGGCTATTTGGAGTCTCCCTAATATTGGGGGGGGGGGGCACACATGGGGGCCATTATGTCTCCCCCTCCCTCAGATCTTGGCAATGGAATGTGCAATGACCATAAATTTGGCACATATGTCGCAAAAGTTGCGTGAGAGTACAATGAAAAGAGTAATGGAATCTTGCAACAACATTTTTTCGAGTCTCAGAATGATCATGCAAAAAATTGAGAGAGTGGGGGGGGGGGGCACTATGGCCCCTCCCCCCACCTAATTAGAGATAATGATAACTTCACCACTGACTATATCAATGAACCAATAGATGGGATACACTATCATTTCTCTCTATTTTTAATAGCCAATATAGGAATGATTTCATGACAAATTATATACAGCTGGCAACAATTCCCATATATTGAGTCATGAGCGGAAAAAAACATGCATTTTTTGTACGTTCTGGCCACTTACAGCTGGAAGGTATGGCTCAACGTCGGGTACTTGCTGCCAACTGTTTACAAATCATTTGGCATGCAATCATTCTAACATTGTATATTTACAACATACATAAATGCAAATGTTTCCAAGCTATGGGTATATCAATATTTTACATTGTTGGTTTGAACCTTCAAGTTCGTGATCATTATAATTTGAACTGAACACGTCCACATTCACTTGTCCTTCTCCTTCTCAGTGGTAGTCCTAAAAACTTTGATATGCACGGCAGAGTTACTCCGCTCCCGTGTATCAAAGTCTCCCTCATCACACCAAGGCTCGACATCGTCCACCAAATCGACGGTGTCCGTACTGACCGCTAGCTGTAGCGTCCCCAGCCCTCGGCTCTCTAGCTGCAGGGCGATGTTGAGTGCGCGGTTAATCGCCGCTCCCAACCCGTGGATATAAATCTCGTTCTCTCCACCGTCCAGCAGTTTCTTGCAGCGCTCCAGCTGGCCGGGAAAGTTAGACTTGCGAGTCACGTAGATGTCATTCTTCCGCTTCGGCAGCCTCGTCGGCTGTCGCTTACGGAGGTTGGCCTTCGCGGGGTCGATCTTTGGTTTACGCGCCTTTTGTGGCCGTGGAGACGCCTCTTGGGAGGAGTCAGCAGACGCCATCTGACCAATCAGAAGGATTGTCTCTTATTTTGCAATCAAGTGCTTTTTGTGATTTTCACTAGCAGTCTTTGAAGTCGAGGGTTGACCGTCTTAGCCCCCGTGTAGGGTTGAAATAAATATGATCCTGTCCTTGTCTTGTATCTCGTAGTCTAGCTCCCCCTACACCAGAAGGAAAAGGGAAAGAGAGTACATGTACTAGGTGCTAAAAATCCCACTTTTCACAATTTGAGATACGATATTAAAAAAGTTTCAACTCGAATCAAGTTGAAATTAAGAAACCTTGCATTCATATAATGTCAAATTCTTCAAAAGCAGTTTTCATGGCATTTCATTATTTATTATTCTTGGAACTATCCTTTGAATATCTAATGAAATGTTCACTTTTGGACAAACTTGTACCAAACATGTGTGTGTTTTGGCTGAGTAATGAATTCAGATCGCAACAATGCTCATTGTGCATCACAACTGTCAATCCACTAGCAAGTCCCATTACAGGGTCATTAATAATAGAAGATGCTTCTGACAGAAAAGACCTCACAGATTTTGATGAGGCCGCTGTCTGGATCACTGTGCATGAGATTATGCGAGCAATGCCAACTGACTGACACATCAACCACTAACGGTATGTGAATGTAGACTATGGTCGCTTTGAAACAGGATGTTTTAATGTAAACAAGGAGAGTTTTTAATTTTTCTTGAAAAGGTTTAGGAAGCTGACTGCGAGATTTTCATTTATCTTATCGTTAGGGTATACTGGTGATCCATGCAAAGTTTCATGACTCGTGTACAAGGGCTATGGTACACTCCAGCTCAAAGGATTGGCATAGGGAAAGGGAAAGTGCCGCAGTTTTAAACCGCTGTATATTTTGTCCAGTTCGGCAAGAAACATTATGCATTTTAGGCAAAAGCACCGTGTTTCATGCTGAACTGGACAAAACATACCGAAGTTAAAAATTGCATCTCCTTCCCTTTCTTCCCTTTCCCTTTCCCTATGCCAATTCCTTTGAGCTGTAGTGTACACTGTCTTTAATGCCTTGAATTAACTCTTACCACAAGTTCCCAATCAGCATCATTCACCAGAACCAGAATGCCAGGCCTCCTGTTGTGAGGAGAAAACATCAAGAATCAAAACAAATATGCACATTCAAGTCTGAAGCCACACTCTTATTTTGACAATCAGATATACGAATAGAAAACAGAAGATTTTTAAGTTCAACATGCATGGATTACCAAATTAAACAAAGTATGTCATGTTTTGTCAGTCCAATATTCATCCTTATTTGTGGATCTTTCACCATTAAAACTCCATTGCATTTTTGAGTACTCAAATAAAACCTGAAATACATATAACCATTCAAATAAGGTACATTGATGACACTTGAAATAAAAACAAAATCATTACGAATGGTTTCACTTGCACAGATAGGAGAACGATTACAGCTGCAGATTACTGAAAGCTTTCAGGTTAATCAGAAAAATGCTGAGTATCATGTTTGAAATAAAAGTCATATAAATTAAATCTGGATTATTGATGAATTTATAATTTTAAAGTACTTAATAAACGGGAAGAGGGGGTGGGGGTGGGGGGGGGGTATTCTGAAAATCCACAGAGATAAAAATTTTGTCTCCCCTAAGATAAAATGTCCCTAAAATATATTATTTTTGGTATTCCGAAAAATATTTAAGGAAGATTTTAACCAATATTAATGAGCGCATGCCCTGCGCTCCTATCCAAGAGGCATCCAGTAATAAACATCCATTTCTTAACCTGATTGAATATCAGGAATGACATGTTTTGCTTGTGACTCGTCACCAATGAGGAACTTACACCCTGTCTCATAAAGAATTGCTGCTGATCGCAACTTGACTTGTGATTGGCATCAATCACAACTCTGTACAATTTAGATAGGAGATAGGAGACTTGTGATTGATTCAGATCAATCACAACACTTTGTAAGACAGGGCCGTGACTTCCTCTTCTTTTCTTCACTCCAAGTTTTAACCTGATAGTGATTTGACGTGTCCCCAATGAGCAACTTACACAGTGTCTCCCTGGATGAACAGCTCCGGCCTCTCCTTCAAAAGATTATCCCTAATCCACACCAGCAGCGATTTAATGGTCCCTAAAGACACACAAGCAAACACAAGTGTCAACACGTTGGCTCATGGTTAGATTTATCAAGCTTCATGGACTCTGGTCCAGTTAGGATGTCAGTATTTGCCATGGAACTGCAGTATCTAATGGGGTGTGGCTTAATTATGCCCTTTATGGAATTTCAAGTTTATTCATAGCCTGTTGTCTATTGTTCGTACAGCAGATTATGCGGGAGTCAAGCTATTAATTGTGAGAGAAGAAACACCAGCCCGCATACACAGGCTCAGTAAATAGTGGGTTAACATAATTTGCAGGGTATTCTATTGAGCACTGACTTGCGCACTACATGTATGTATGCCATCCCATAGGTATGTTAATTTTCAATGAATTAACTTGTACTGTCTGTCAGTTTACATTAGGGCTGGGGTTTGGGTTTGATTAGGGTTAGGAATGGGGTAGGGTAGGCTTTAGTAGAGCAAATATATGACTTTATCACAATCTTATGGCATGATTGTCACAAACAATAACATGTTTGGAATTTGCACTGCAAATCTCCAATTACAGATTTCAGTATGCTAGTTACAAGAAAGAACTATTCACTTAAAACAGAAAGATTAGCAAGCTTGTAAATAACATAGTAACATACAAACAGAGCATGTAGTTTAAAAAAGAACAATGCATGTTACACGTAAATCTAAGTACCGGTATCATTCTTCAACTTACACTTGTTGTCACTTGCTTTCAGCACAGCGTCATGGTGCTTTACTTTGGCAAACAACAGCTCAGCTCCACCACTACACAAAAACAAATGTCATATTTTATAATGCAGAGATACATGCTACATTTGTTTTCTAGTATAAGTTACAGGTCAGACATTGTAAAAAGTGAAGGTCCTGTGACATTATTATGTATATCTTATCTGTTATGCCTGTCTGTCAAACAATACACCCCACATGATAGCCACCGAGCTTGTCCAAAGACTTATCTTAAAGACAGGGTATCCCAATTGCAAAGTCATGAAACTCAACAGGTATCAATACTATCAGCAATACACTGTAAAGATAAGGTGCATGAAATCCCACAGTCATAGCTTCACAAACATACTCAGGAAAAGTGGAAACTATCCTTGTTTATGTTTGAAGCGTGCTGACCATAGTCTACGTTCATAATCGTATTGTCCCTGTCAGCGCACGATTGCGTACATTGCTCCCATTGAACCCATGCACTGTGAAGCGGGCCTGTGTGGACTAGATAACTCACATTGATCTCTGGTCCTTCAGACGACCAGTCCAAAACCTCCACAAAATCTAGCAATCGCTACAATTTCCAGTTCCATCATTCATTGCATTGGGCGGGAAGTACTGATAGTACATGATAGTAGATACAGTATCTTCTCCCATTTTCCATGTCTTTTTTCACAAAATTGTACTTTTTTGACATGCTAAAGGGGACATCCTGTCTACATTTTTCCCCAATGCTAAGCCACCATGTCTCCTCGTCACTGACACATGTAAATATTTCACTCTCAGCTTGTTGGCAGGAATTTTACTAGGCCTAGAGACTCTATTTTATTTTGATCAGAATATTTTGAAAATATGTACTATTTAGCACCCAAATTCTTGTCTTCAGATCTTCACCCGCACAATGTCTAGCAATGTAACATCTTTTACTAGCACATGGCACACACTACTGCTATCACACTGCCACTGGACAGTTGTCACCGTAGCTGTTTTGATGTTAGAAAGTACGGGACTCGCACGTCGCAGGCCGGGGAACCCGCGGGGCAGTACACGGGTGTGCAGTCCTTCAACTTCAAGCTGCACCGGTCACCCAGCATCACGATCGTACAGCTATCGTTTTCTTTCACTACGGAGCATTAAATTACACGCGTCTGAAATGTGTGTCTAGTTCGACACAGAGAAATCACAGCATACCACACTAGAGGCATTTGAGCTGATAAAGACATGATCAAATTCTCACCTAAATTCAAGATGCACATGCAAGTCGCCACAGGGCGCTGCCATTTTCCCAAAATAATGTTATGTTAACCTGTACCAAGACTTACCTTGAGACGGCGCTCTTGTGTTTTGTTCTGTTTGTTGTTGGGGTGCGTGCTTGCTTGACTTGCTTGCTTGATTCGATCTTGCACATTTGTTTTGGCCCATTCTTTGTTGTATTTTTTTGGCAATGTTTTTACACATTGTACTTTTACACATTCCAGCCCATCCCCTCTTAATACTACCCCCACCTTCCGTCACACTTTAGCTTACAGTGATACATGTATAATTATCATCTCTCTCTCTCTCTCTCTCTCTCTCTCTCTCTCTCTCTCTCTCTCTCTCCCTCTCTCCTCCTCCGCCCCCACCCCCCTCTCTCTTTCTCTGTTTTCTCTTCCTCCTCTTCATCTCAAAATTTCACATGAGACGATAACGAAACAGATTCATCATACACATTATATTGTATAAAATCTATTATAAGCTTTAATATAGCTCACCATATCATCAGAAATTAATCCATATACCATTTCCAATGTCTTTCACTGAGCCAAAATTATGTACAATAAAAAATGCACAAAGAAACAGACACTCATTGCTTTTACTGGAAGTCTGAGATCTAACCTGGAACCTTCTGTCCTTTACCAATGCCAGTGATATTCTATATAAACTGATCTTTTAATGAAATATAATAAATCATATAAATATATATGCATGCATTCCATATTTGAAGAATATCATAGCGAAAGCCAAGATATCCAATTCCCATGACTTGAGAATATTTCTCAAAGTTACGGCGCAGCTGGTGCTGTTAGGTCTCACCCCAGACTTGGGTTTACATGTGGTAACAAAAAAAAAGACAGAAAAGACATAATAACAAGATTAGTTTGGTCTGATTTACCCAGGGTTGCCTCATCAGTGAGAACACTACTTTTCATAAGGGCCCAGCGTTATTACACCAGTCACTGGACCAAAGGATCCTACCAGATCACTATTTCTCTCTTAGGTAGGGAGCAGCTACCTGGATTAAAGATGGCCCGTCCCTCATACAAACATCTGCAAACTTCATGAAAGTTTGCACATATTTAGCATGTATCTTTGGGATACCAACTGTGAAATTTTAAGGTCAGACGTACTTTAACTCCCATAGAATAAATAAAACCTAACTAGTTTTCACTGAGATAAGACTATATTCGAGGTACAAAAAAAGAAAGCTCGATCAATTATCGATGATGATTTCCTCAAAACCGCATATTACGCTTTGTCGATTCCAGCGAAAGGTTATACAACCACTCTCTCTCTCAAATGATGACAAAGTCAGGGAACTTTCAGAATTAGGTCTGCAAAAGGGACGGGCCACCTTTGAGATGGTTTGTTAAAAAATACAGGTGGCAGCTGCTGGGTTTGAGCCCTGACTCTCCTGATCAAGAGTCAGAGGAGCAATCCACTACACCATGTCACTTCTAATTCTTGTGACTACACAAACAGCTGAGTGGCATGTGCTATTGTGTTATATTGCAAGTTACCAAAAATAGAATGACACAAATATTTAGTTGCGAAGGTGTGCACTAGGGAAATTTTTTTCTAGACTTGTGGGTTTATGAAGGGCAAACACTGAACTACATTTAGGATGATATCATATGAGGAGAGTTTTTTTTTTCAAGGGGGCCATTTCTTCCAGTCTAGCTATAGTAACCAGCCGTTACTTTTACCCCTCCTTAATTATTCAATTCGATAGGTGGTATGCACTTTGAATCTATAAGTTGTTGCTAGTCACACAAACCTTGGACAAGCTTGGTGGTTACCCTGTGGGGCGTATTGTTTGACAGACATGCATAACATTTGCAAGAAAAGTATACCAAAGGGTCTACTTGCCTGTAGTTTAATGATATGAAAAGTTAGAAATAAAACACAAACTAACATAGAAGTACATTCACCTGATCAATGTGATCGAGTTTCAATAAGTGAATTTCACTCTATTCATTTAACTTGCAGCTAGTTGTAAATATCAGAATAGCTTTTGGGTTACCATGAGTATTGTGTTGTTTCAAAAACAGATACATATACAAGTTAAATACATATTGTAAAAAAATATTGCAAAAAAAATGTGGTATACATGTAAGTGTTGATTTGGGGTAAAAAGAGACAATAAATCAATTAATAATTAGACAAAAAAAATAAATTAAATGCAAACATGAATAGATAAAGACAACAATTACAGAAAATGCATACCATGACATTAAATACTGTTACAGAAATTAACCATGTATCAACAGCATTGGCAATTTTTCTTACCCTCCTTTTTACTAATAGCACATTACAAAATAAATACAAAGACATGCAGCTTTACAGTTCTCTAGCAGAGAGTAAAAGGTAGATAATAAATCATTTTATTAGTAAAGAGCACATGAGGCTAGCCAGGTCTGACAAAAAGTTCACTTTTCTGTAAGTATTGTAAACATACACTGACAACATATATTCATTACAATAGCAAAATCCTGGACAATCAAGGAGTCTAAACGGAAAAGGAAGCAAACCTTCATATCAAATGCAAAATTGCAGGATTCTCCATTGTTGGAGTTTTGGTCTCATCCTTTTCTAAACTTTTGGTAGACACCCCTCCCACCCCTCAAACCACCCCTACCACCCCTCAAACCACCCTCCGCAGGTCCATAATGTAATGCATACAACTATTTGAAATAACATGGCCTACACAGAACATATCAAATGAGAAGAGCAATTTTTATCTCAATAACCAACAACACTTTGGCAAAAACTCATGTATCATTGCAAACGACACAATTTTCCCAGAATAAGCCAGTTCATAGTTACATCATGGATAGTCACTTCACTGAATCAAGAACAACTAGGGATTTGATCATGAAGCTGTGTAGGTGTGTTATTTTACAGCGTGCCCATACCAACAATAGAAGCAGGTGCACATGGTGGAATGTTCTTTCACTACCTTCTCAGAGCTGAATCCCTGTTGTCATATCTGCATTGTAATGGGTATAAACGTGGCCCACTACATGTATCTATGGAATTTCCATTTTACTCTATGAGTGGTACAATTGGCCCAAGGTCATTTGTACCAGTAATAATCTGGGCCCTGTTGCATAAAACCACCATTGATGGTAACTTTGCTATCAATGGCAACTTCTAGGGGAACCTTGAATTTGATTGGCTGTTGAGCGGTATTAGCATGGTAGTTACCATTGATGAGAGAGTTACCATTAATGGTAAGTTTTATGCAACGGGGCCCTGCTCATACCCTCATTGCAACTATGAACTCACTTATTCTGCAGGAAATGTTACGTCACCTCCTTGCACAAATCCCACGACCAGGTCCTGCGATCCAGCCATTTGCAGACTTGTACGACTGATCATGTCGTCTGCAGAGATCTTTACTCAGCCATTTGTGTGCTGGACAACATGCGTCTCTATATATGGGACAGGCCATTAATACTGGTGCTGGAATGCACCCATAGTATGTACAGAGCTCACTGGCTTTCTGTCCACAGTGACAGGGCACGCGTAGACTACCACACTGAACTAATATTCAACAAAGAAAGAAAGCATGATATTTACTGAGGTAAATTCGTCTGAAGGCAGAATAATTGTACATTGTCATAAATATCTCCCCAAATTAGAAGAACAAAGTCACTTGAGTTTGAGATAATATGAGTACACAGTGCACATTTTTTCAAAGAGTTAGTTTGAACTGGATGAATATCTGAATGTTGATAACATTCATACAAAGACATATCACCATAGTTGCATCTTAGAGCACGCATTATACCGAGTCCCAACGAATCACTGTTACACCTCATAGAAAATTGACGAACAGAAGGAGCACAAAATCATGGGGAAAAATCTGTTGGGTTGAATCTTTTTCTTTGAAGCGTTTGTAAAATTGTCACAACTAAATGCATAACATTAGCCATGGATTTTTTCTTTTTGTGGTACAAAAGTCCAGCTGGATTGCATACCAACTTGCATCTGGACAGGAGTACACATAACCATTGGAAGGCAATATCCTTTTGATGTAAAGCGTTCAGAATTATCCACGGTATGTCTGGATTTAAAGTGTTATTCTTGGTGTAACACAATGTCCGTTGATCAATATTCACTTTAAAGAAGAAAGTGAGCAATCTCCCATCAACCTACAGAAAGTTCAGTGCAAATCACAATAAATTATTTGAAAAACAACTTAAAACATATTCTCAAGTAAAATATATCCACATAATACAATCTGTTTCTACATCTATATTGCATATTTGCCCAGAGTTCCACCAATTACAGGGCTTGTCAGTCATGTTCAGTTATCATCGGAATCCACAATAATTGTCCCTGCGTGCTTCTAGAATACAAATTGATTTCTTACGCAAAAGCAGATATGCCAGCATTTACAACTGCAAAAGTCCAACGAGTAAAAAAGAAAATGTTTTACTAGCACAAATCATATTTTCTGTACATGCATAAAATATTACCAATACCAATGCCAAAACCCCCACCTAAAACAGTCTCCTTTTTAAAAAAAAATACACATGGAAAGAAAGTTGATAAAAATCAATCTTTGTGATGCGGATAATTTATTGTATGCTCTAATGTAGCCCTCTGTGATACGGGCCCCAGGGCCCTGTTGCATAAAAATTACCATTGATGGTAACATTGCTATCAATGGCAACTTCTATGGAAACCTTTAATTTGATTGGCTTTCCAGCGGTGTCACCATGGTAGTTACCATTGATGGCAGAGTTACCAATAATGGTAAGTTTTATGCAATGGGCCCCAGGTCTGCATTGACATTCATTGAATGCAGCCCCCTTGCCACACTTATGAAACCCCCACACTTTTAGAAGGAATAAAGGTTCAAAATTGTCTTCACTATCTCCAAACACATGACAAGCCAAGCAAATCTTTTTTTACATCCATTCTAATAATTGATTTTGCCTTTCTAAAATAATATTTCAGGTTCCAATTAATTTGTTTGTACAATGTGCAAGCATTGGTACAAAAGTCTCATGTAACTACTTTCTGAGATCAAAGTCATAGCATTCACCAATGATTCACACTAGATGTCCAAACAGCACAGAACATTCTTATTGTTCAAACTTGTGTAGGTACAAGAGTGTGGAACAATGACCATAAAAACATGTCATTTGTAATCTGAGATTAAACAAATTAATTTCTTGATCATTAATTGACATCTTAATGTCTGAACTTGAAAATGATTTTTTAAGCATTCCTTGGAATAGGGGATGAGGTGCACACCTTGTTTCACAAACTGGGGGTACTAACAGGTGTGAACAGGTTGCCATGGCGATGAAAGTGACCTGAGTCCTCATTCGGGGTATCATTACAACTTATACAAAGCAGCACATTTCTGTTTCGCAGATAAGCCTATTCTTTACTGAGGCCACATATTTACGGACTGGCTTTTCTCCACTTAAAAACGTAGCTGCGCGACTTCCCCGTAATCTGCTGTACGGACGACAGGGTATGAATAAACATCAAATTCCTCATCGGATGCAATTAATTCACATCCCTTTGATGACTGAAGTTCCATAGCAATTTTGACATCGTAACTGGACCAGGGTTCACGAAGTCTGAAAATCTAACCGTGAGCAACTGGTTAAATTTAAAAATGAATGGCCTACACTTCAACTACCCATGGTTTAAGTTCTTCATTAAAGGGAGTACACTGTACTGGGAAGACAAAAATTCCTACAAAAGGTGATCGATAGCAATCTTTTTGCCAATGGTCTTAAATTCATGTCTTGTCCAATTTAGAAACTTGCTGAAAGTTATTTGCCCCAAAATTATCCATATTTGGAGTTATTAGTGATTTAATCACAAATTCTTGAAATGTTCGGCCCGAACAATTTGAGGTTTTGTGATTTAACCACCAATTACTCCCAATGTGGATTATATGAGGGCAAATAACTTTCAGCAAGTTTCTAAAATGGACAATACATGGATTTAAGACCATTGGCAAGAACATTGCTCACGATCACCTTTTGAAGGCATTTTTGTCTTCCCAGTACAGTGTACTCCCTTTAAATGAACAAACTTATGATTCGGTCCTGCATGGATGATTTCTACTTTACTGGCAGGATGGCAAGAATGATTGCGGTGACCTTTGACCGAATTCACACCACGCATTTCTGTAGGGAATGTCATTTGGTATTAGCACCTGGGCCTTGTTGCAGAAAACTTACCATTGATGGTAACTTTGCTACCAATGACAGCCTTGAATTTGATTGGCTGTTGAGCAATGTTGCCATGGTAGTTACCATCGATGACAGAGATTTATGCAATGGGGCCCAGCTATTCAGCTGTCCAAGGAGACCTACCGATACACTACTCTGCCCAAAAAGAATGATCAAACACAACTGTATTGATCATAAGTAATTTGAATACAACAGGCCATACAAAGAAATATATGATAAAGGAATATGGCATATATACATGTATATATATTATTATATATACAAAAAAATCCTCACTGTATTTCTACGCCATTCAAAGTGGAATGGAAAAATGTTGATAACTTATCCTATCGAATGATCTCTACAAATAATTTTCTCATTTGGCAGGAATTTCATATTGTATAATGTTGTTTTTCACTGATATAATGATAAAATGGAAACATCTTGGTCTGCGGTGTTCATCAAGTAGCAGAGAGCAAAGTATGTTGGAATTCAATGGGATAATTCATTTTGTGGCAAATTCATAATACTTAACCCTAATCAGGCCGGGCTTTTTGGACTGTTCTGTGGCCAGGGGGGGGGTTGATTCAACCCCCCCTTGAGATCTCGGCCATTGATCGCGCGATTGCGACAAAATTTGGCACGCACGATACCTGTGTCATAATCTACAAGATTATTTTGTTATATTTTCCAAAATTGATAATTGTTAATTTTAATTAATTAATTATGCAAATTTAGCCCAAAATTATATAAAACACTAAATAAAAACATTTAGAGTCTAATATTTGGTTTGTATATCTGTAATAATATGTTTAACAATTGGTCATCAAAAAAACTTTGAAAATTCATTTTAATTCTTATGTATTTTATTGTTTTTGGAATTTCTTATGTATTTCTTTGTTTTTTTACTTTTGTTTTTCTTTGTTTTTTTTATGGAAAATGGTCAGTGACCACTTTTCAGCCATGATTAGCATCAAATTAATCAATCAAAATCATCAAATGGAAAAATAATTAGGCTTTTATGAGTTTTATGAACGAGCACTGTTTTCCATAGGAAATGCACACAAAATTGCAAAATTGTGCATGTTTTGGGATGACATGCAATACGAAAACGGGCGTGGCTCCGTAATGGTATGCGTGGATGTCGCGAATTTGGTCTCAAAAGATGCGCAAGACTTGAAAGAAAAAAGTCAAGAAGTGTCGCGATGAGTCGTTCTTGCGTTGCGGCATTATTACGCGAAACGTCGAGGGGGGGGTTGATTCAACCCCCCCCCGGCCGTTTTAGGGTTAAAGTGGAATGGACTCAATGTCAGAATTTGAATCTCGGCTAACCCTTTCAGTACCAAATGTGCATGAAACGTATCATAAGTTAATGGGTTCTTCCTGCCTTGGTAACTGAGAGGGTTAAACGTCAATGCCCTTTGTTAGTACAGGCCATTGGTTCCAACAACGATTCATGCAATGTGTTTCCACTGGTCAGTATAAATAAAAAGCATTTCCGTTTGTCATGGACAATATATATTAGGCCCGTTCACACACAAGGGAAAAAGTGCGATTTAAAAATTGATTTTCTAATCGCGATCAAAATTTCGAAATTTTTTCCAGTGTGGACAGAAAAATCGCCCTAATTACCGCGATCCTAATTGCGATCCAACTCGCACTATTAGTGCGATTTTTCAGAAAAATCGCGATTATTTTGCCAAGCGTCTCTTTGAATCGCGCGTGCGCGAAACTCTATTGGGACAGCGGGGTCAGTCGTCGGTCATGCAAGTTTCGCGCATGCGCAATTTGGCCACTGATCGTTCTTTCCTTGCTGGGAAGTGCAATTTTTCGAAAATCGAAATTTGGATCGCGATTGTAATTTCGATTTCCGGTGTGTGTGAACGGGCCTATTATCATTGTGGAGATGTGGCAGCACTCAGAAGCAACAATCTGTTTGTCACATCTGTATAATGTTGTTAACAAGTTCTTTCCAATGACTCAACTTTCCACTTTGTCTTACAATTGCCTTGCATACCTTGGTTATATACTGTCCTGGACCCCGATATATGTCATATGTTACGCAGGGCTCTTTTTTTCGGGAATTTCGCAAATAGGGTGCTACTCGCGAATTCATCAACACGCGAAGATATTTACTTTGATCCCGACATGAATACGACGAGCACATGTACTACTAGTATTAGTACTCCAATATCGCGAAGTTAACCACTCACAAAATTGTCGGGGAGTCCAGATTCGCGATCAATTAGACTAAATTGATTATCTAAATATGTGGTGATACAGTATTACTGCTACTTATACTCCCTGTGGCAACGTGAGGTTCGGTCAGATCTGCCATAGAATGAAATTCTGATGAGCGCTTCAGTGATGTGTTCCTATCCTATACTACTACTCCCTGTAACACCATGAGGTTTAGTCAGATTACCACAGAATAAAGTTCAAACCTGCACATTACCACACTTCATGACAGGTCTCAGTCATATCTGCCATACAGTATGGTTTGAATGATCACCATTCAGTTTGTGTTTCCACTGTTTTCCACGAACGTGTCAGTCACATCATTTGTTCCAATATCACTTTGAAACATGTTCACATTCTCAACAAGGAACTACATTAAGAGAAAGCTGTCATTGCTGCATTTCTCACTCGGGCGGCGAGCACTTTGAAGCACGTTCACACTCTCAACAAGGAACCACATTGAGAGAAAGCTGTCATTGCTACATTTCTCATTCGGGCGGCGAGAAAAAACTTGGATGAAATCCTGGATGGAAGTAACCGATTTCACGTTTGTTGAATAACCCTTCCAGGCCACACAAAGCACATCCCTGCAGGATTAGTATGTATTACTGGTGCCAAAATGCACCGGTGGCTTTCAAACAGCTACAGTTTGTTCACACTGCTCGGGAAACAGTTCAGAAGAGCCTCTTTTCCCCCATCAGGAAACCGTTATCACCGCATGCCTGACCCGGGCGATGCAACCTGGACGAGCTTCTTCATGGAAGGCTTGGCTCCAAACCAGGAGGTCTGTTCAGACGGGGACAAGGGAATAATCACACCAAATAAGTCTGATAGAGCAGGGGACATATTCATCAAACATGCAATTTCAAGTTTTATTCATTTTACTCACTGGATCATAAGCAAGGAGGATAAAAATACAACAGCCATAACAACATAATACACATGTATAAATTAAGTGAGTGGCTAGCAGCCAGGAAGGATGTAGCCTTTCAGGCACACAATAT
This sequence comes from Arbacia lixula, assembly GCA_963669155.1. Classification (NCBI taxonomy): domain Eukaryota; kingdom Metazoa; phylum Echinodermata; class Echinoidea; order Arbacioida; family Arbaciidae; genus Arbacia; species Arbacia lixula. The sequence continues at coordinate 2,298,588 of OZ022588.1, forward strand.
ATTTTAATAGAATACTGTATATGCCATATATTTTGCGGGGTTTTTTATTTTCATAAATTTCGCAAGTCGGGTGCTTTTCACAAATTTAACAACACGCGAATATATAAATAGGACTTCTAGTATTTGTACTCCACAATCGCGAATTTAACCACTCGCGAAATTGTTGAGAAGTCCTGATTTACAGTACTGCTTTGCGTACCATTAACCAGGTACATCATCTCCACCACTTACACCACATTCCTTCCATCTCTTGATTCTTACCTTCCACTCCAGAGTTTGTCGGATCATCTTCTCCTCTTTCGGCGTCAGTTCTAATACCGTTGAAACTGCTTTGAGTAGTTGCTTTGCCTTTGACAAGAAGTTAGATAAAATATGAGGTAAGATTTTCAATGTTCTCTTTCTTATGATAGAATACTTTGCAAAACAGGGAAGAAGGTCCAAGGATCACCATTTTTAGTTAACTTCTGTCCAATCCTGGCAGCCCAAACTGGTGAAAGAATATGTGCATATTTCATGATGATTGTAAAGTTGTATTCATGAAATGCTGAATGAAATCAATAAATAAATGAATAGAAGAGAGGGTACACTAGAACTGTTAACAGTTCCATTATACAGTGTGCTGGTAAAACTAGGTTGTGAATGTTAACAAAATGAAATACATCAATAATATAGCTGAAATATAATGGGCCTGGAAATCTGTTAAAGGGGATGGATGTTTCTTTCATGTTTCTGCTCTTATTAGAACTTAATTTCAGGGTTGACTTTCCCTTTCATAAAGACTCACTTCATAGTCTGTGGAACTCATGAAGGAGAAGACGACGTGTCTGAGATACTGGAAGTTAATCTCCCTAAAATCGCCCCTAGACATGGTCCCATCCAGCTCGGACGAGGGGGAGGATGCTGGCGTGGGTGGTGCTGGGGGTGCAAGAAGACTGTGATTGCTGCCGCGGAAGTTGTTTTCGGGAACCGAAAGCTTCTGCTGTCTGTCTGCGAGTCCGTCATTCCCGCGGAGCGCCTCTTCCGGCGACTCATAACCGGCAAGCGTTTGCACTTTCTGTATGCATCGAGAGATCAGAAATTCTGGCTTATTCAACATATTTTGGACACTGGTAATCAAGAGCAGTAAATCTTGTACAGAGAGGTCAAAATGCCTTCTCCAAGCTGTTCCCCCCAAAGATATTTATTTCTTCATCTTCAAATTCACACAGGCATTTATCTTTTCAAAATGCAATTATGCAACTATGGAATACTCTCCCTGTTCCTAAAAACAAACCTGTTTTACACTTGATCAGATTTAGTTAAGGTTGCTAACTCTTTTTGTGTGCGTCGCCTGCGTCATGACTCTACTCAATATTTCTACACATTTTCAGTCTCTCCTCTCTTGCATTCTCCTTTGTAAAAAGGCTTATGAACCGGGTGTGTGGTATTTTTTAGGGGGAGATCACAACTAAACATAATTATTAAAGTAATATCACTGGAAAATGAGTTTCTTAGGAGATACAATGAGATGGTCGGGGAAAATAAAGCAATGACGGGAAAGATAGAGGGAAAGAGGGATAGAGGAAGAAAACGGATGAATTGGGTAACCAGTCTGATTGCATGGATGGTGCAGGTCAACGGGAGATGGAGCTGAACCAGAAGGCTGGGAACAGAAAGTTGTGGCACACTGGATACAGCACTTAGAGAGACTGATAAATCCAAGGGGAAGAGGACATTGAGAGCTGGAATCAAACTCACCAGTTCTCTCTGGAGCGTCTTCTTGAGGTCTGAGAGTCTCTGCTGCTGCATCTTGACCGTCTTATTCTTGTCTACCAGCTGCTGCTCAAGGCTCTGTACAGTCTCTCGGAGTCTCTCCTGAGTCTAAGGAGACAAACCATATCCAGGCAATACATAATCCTAACATCGGTTAGAGGATCCCTCCAATTTGATTGGTCAAACAGTTTGGATTCAGGAGACAAATCACATCCAGGCAATGTATAATCCTAACATCGGTTAGAGAATCCCTCCAATTTGATTGGTCAAACAGTTTGGATTTAGGAGACAAATCACATCCAGGCAATGTAGAATCATAACATCGGATAGAGGATCCCTCCAATTTGATTGGTCAGTTTGGATTTAGGAGAGAAACCACATCCAGGCAAGGTATAATCATAACATAGGTTAGAGAATCCCTCCAATTTCATTGGTCAAACAGTTTGGATTTAGGAGACAAATCACATCCAGGCAATGTATAATCCTAACATCGGTTAGGGAATCCCTCCAATTTGATTGGTCAGTTTGGATTTAGGAGACAAATCGCATGCAGGCAATGTATAATCCTAACATCGGTTAGAGAATCCCTCCAATTTGATTGGTCAAACAGTTTGAATTTAGGAGACAAATCACATCCAGGCAATGTATAATCCTAACATACATTAGAGAATCCCTCCAATTTGATTGGTCAAACAGTTTGAATTTAGGAGACAAATCACATCCAGGCAATGTATAATCATAACATCGGTAAGAGAATCCCTCCAATGTGATTGGTCAAACAGTTTGGATTTAGGAGACAAATCACATCCAGGCAATGTATAATCATAACATCGGTTAGAGAATCCCTCCAATTTGATTGGTCAAACAGTTTGGATTTAGGAGACAAATCACATCCAGGCAATGTATAATCATAACATAGGTTAGAGAATCCCTCCAATTTGATTGGTCAGTTTGGATTTAGGAGACAAATCACATCCAGGCAATGTATAATCATAACATCGGTTAGAGAATCCCTCTAAATTTGATTGGTCAAACAGTTTGGATTTAGGAGACAAATCACATCCAGGCAATGTATAATCATAACATAGGTTAGAGAATCTCTCTAAATTGATTGGTCAGTTTGGATTTAGGAGACAAACCACATCCAGGCAATGTATAATCATATCATAGGTTAGAGAATCTCTCCAATTTGATTGGTCAGTTTGGATTTAGGAGACAAATCGCATGCAGGCAATGTATAATCATAACATAGGTTAGAGAATCCCTCCAATTTGATTGGTCAGTTTGCATTTAGGAGACAAACCATACCCAGGCAATGTATAATCATAACATCGGTTAGGGAATCCCTCCAATTTGATTGGTCAGTTTGGATTTAGGAGACAAATCACATGCAGGCAATGTATAATCCTAACATCGGTTAGAGAATTCCTCCAATTTGATTAGTCAGTTTGGATTTAGGAGACAAATCACATGCAGGCAATGTATAATCCTAACATCGGTTAGAGAATTCCTCCAATTTGATTGGTCAGTTTGGATTTAGGAGACAAAACACATCCAGGCAATGTATAATCATAACATCGGTTAGAGAATCCCTCTAAATTTGATTGGTCAGTTTGAATTTAGGAGACAAAACACATGCAGGCAATGTATAATCCTAACATCGGTTAGGGAATCCCTCCAATTTGATTGGTCAGTTTGGATTTAGGAGACAAAACACATCCAGGCAATGTATAATCCTAACATCGATTAGAGAATCCCTCCAATTTGATTGGTCAGTTTGGATTTAGGAGACAAATCACATGCAGGCAATGTATAATCCTAACATCGGTTAGAGAATTCCTCCAATTTGATTGGTCAGTTTGGATTTAGGAGACAAAACACATCCAGGCAATGTATAATCCTTACATCGGTTGGAGAATTCCTCCAATTTGATTGGTCAGTTTGGATTTAGGAGACAAAACACATCCAGGCAATGTATAATCATAACATCAGTTAGAGATTCCCTCCAATTTGATTGGTCAGTTTGGATTTAGGAGACAAATCACATGCAGGGAGTGTATGTGAAAGGGAGAAGTGGTAATGATTACAGAACCGCTTCAATGATGCAAAATTAACATACTTAAGACTTTCATATCAAAGTGCAATACTGTACATCAATTTTTAATTTCCAAACAAAGGATTTATTCACCCACTAGCGCAACGTTGTGTACATTTTTTTGAAAATGTGCATTTTCTAAAAAAAATTTGCATCCTTGTACCTGTGCATTTAAAACATCATCAGAAATCAGTTGCTTCATAGACCCTGATCTTGAGCCTGATCCTGTACAAGTTAATGTTTACCATTTGTTAAAAATAGATAGAGTAAATTTGCCGTACATTCTTGGTATCATAATATAACTGATAAACTTTCAAACAACTTTTATGGACAAGTTTTATGCAGAGTGTATAGGCTTCAAAATATAGTGGTTCGAAAATGCCAAAACAGAAAATAAAGCAAAACTGAATAGGCCTCAAAATAAACCTGTCACAGGGCGGATTTACGGCGGGCACAATGGGGATTAGCGGTGTGGCACTGGTTTTTATTCATTGGGGCAGGTTGTGGGTTAATAGGTCCGTACCTCCAGCTCTAGGTGGCCATTGACTTCACTCTCTTCTATCCTGGCCTGGGCCTCAGCTTCCACTCTCGTCAGCCTCTCCTGCAGCTCTTGAAGCTAGGAACAATATAAATGACATGAGATATATCATATCATTCAATATCATATATCATACCATATCATATGACATAAAGGGATAGGTGGTGGTTATCAATGCAAGGTCTAGGTATTATATCAAATTACCAGCTTCTCCTTCATTTTCTAGGTCAGCCTTTCCAGGTGTTCTTGAATATACCAAATATTAATGTTATTATATTATCATCATTACATTACATCATCTCATTTATCATGAATTATAGCTTATATATCAACTAATATATCACATATATTATATCTGATATCAAATCTTACCATATATATGTATCATTTATATATAATATTTCAAATCATTTCACTTCTTATGTCATCATGTCCTTATTGTGATATCATTTCATGAGATATCACCGTTAAAAGTGACTTGGGCAAAAGCATGTTTTGAGATTGATTATTGGTACATCTTTATCTTCCTTGCTCTAGGACCGCTGTGAGAAGGGAGGATCCAGTACTCACCTTCTCAGTAAGGAGAATAAGGTCCTCCCCTTTCTCGTTCAAGGACTGCTGTAAGACACTGACGGTTTCCGTCTTCTCGAAGATGATCTTTTGAGCTTCATCATGCGATTCCTTCGATGACCTCTCCAATTCATTTAGTCTTTCGCTCAGACTACTGCTGTTCTCTAGCAGGGTTTGATGTTCTAATTCAGAGAGAATTCAGAGAACAATGAAGAATTTTAAGTTTCATTTCCTTCATGGGAGTTCTTTTAGACATATGGCAAATTCTTGGAGATTATGTTTATGCCTTTTACATCACCTGACCTTAAAATTTCACAGTTGATATCCCAAAGATACGCTCTAAATATAAGCAAACTTTCATGAAGTTTGCAAATGTTTGTAAAAAGGGACGGGCAATCTTTAAGCTTTACATCATTTAGCCACTGCATGTGACTTTATCTATTTTAATTGCTTGTCAAATTCCTTCCCTCGTCAGGGAAGACTAAGTTGTAGGTTTGATTGCAATGCTAATTGGTCTGATTCACCATAAGAATTGGCGAACATTGCTTGATAAGACTAGTTTTCCCTGTGTTCAGTATCAAGTTTTTGTAAGTCTTTATACGTTAAAATAAAATCATACCACCTTTGTCATGCAAACTCATATTCACCACGAGCGTCAATTTGATAGATATGGCGAATTATAATTATACATTTTTATCATTATCATGTAAACAAAAATCGAAATGTTTGTACCCGCTTCCTGCTTTTTGATGGCTTGTTCTTTCTCCTTGACGGATGCATGTAGGATGGACAGCTGCTCCCTTTGCCTGGAGCATTGAGTCTCTGCTTCTTGGCTCTGCAGGAAAAGCAGGTCAAAAAATAGATATCAGATGATGTTTGAAAGTTTGCATGGTGGTATGATCAATCACGAGAGAGGTTTACGGTACACCATGTGTAAAGTCCTGGGAGGACTGAAGTGAGAAAACGTGGATAGAATTGAAGGTGAAATGGACAAGCGAGAAAGTGGAGATTTGAAAGTAGAGTATTCTTTCGAAATATGAGTGTAGTCCTGAAAAGGACTGTAAACCAGAAAGCGTGAAGAGCTGATGAGTAGAGAGGTAGATGAGTAGAGAGGTAGAGGTAGAGGTAGAGAGGTTGAAGCAGTAAAAATTAAAGTACCCTCAAAATTGTTAAAATGCCCTGTTCCAACAGATGTTTACTTCTTGCAAAAAAAACCAATATTTCATTTACCAGTATTCAAAACACATTTTTGATAAAAGTTGGAATAAGGAAACCAAATGAAATGGTTGAAGCCACTGACCTTTGATTCCATTTCTGTAGCTTTTAACCTGGCTGCTTCCAGCTCTGATTGCATATGACTTGTTCTGGCATCAACAGAAGACATGGATTTCTGCAACAAAAATATACATATATCAGAATTAATGTTCACAGATTCGCAACTAAATTATGAACTTATAATGAACTAGAGCAATTCGACTGCCACGCAGTCGATAAATATGCCTCCGCCTCTTTGCTATTCTCAGAAAATGTGTATGTTTGGTGGGCAATGTACCATTGCTCCTATGTGAAATTAAAATATCACATTTTCTTTTTTCAAGTTTAGCTAAGTTTGGCAATGTTCATTGACTTTTGACCTCTTACTTCTTTGACTTCCAATCTAACCAGTCTGTCTAAATCCATCCTTGCATCAAGTTTATTTAAAATTAGCCAATTTGGGGTGAAGTTTATTGACCTTTGACCTTTCAGGAATTTTACCTAAACTTCACCAGTCTACCTCCATAAAGTGATACATCTCTGTAACTATATTTTAAAAATCATCACTTTGGGGGCAATTTTTAGCTAATTTTTGGCAAAGTTCATGGACCTTTGACCTTTGAACTCTCAGGAGTTTTACCTAAACTTTCACCAGTCTACCTCCATGAAGTGATACATCTCTGTACCATGTTTAGTTAGAATTGTGACATTGGATTTGGATTTGGAATTATTGTGAAAAATATCAATTTTTGCAAAGTTCATTGACCTTTGACCTCTGACCTTCCAGGAATTTCACCAACAATGTCACCAGTCTACCCCCAAGTAGTGATCCATCGTTTCACTATGTTTGGTTGGAATTGCACCATTGGATTTGGATTTATTGTGAAAAAGGTCAATTTTTGGCAAATTTTCACAAATTTCATTGACCTTTGACCTCTGACATTTCAGGAATTTTACCAAAAATGTCACCAGTCTATCCCCAAGTAGTGATCCATATTTGTACCATGTTTAATGGAAATTGCATCCTTGGATTTGGATTTACTGTGAAAAAGGTCAATTTTTGGCAAATTTTCACAAATTTCATTGACCTTTGACCTCTGACCTTGCAGGAATTTTACCAAAAATGCCATCAGTCTATCCCCAAGTAGTGATCCATATTTGTACCATGTTAAATGACAATTGCATCCTTGGATTAGGATTTATTGTGGAAAAGGTCATTTTTGGGCAATTTTTACAAAGTTCATTGACCTTTGACCTTTGACCTCAATCAGATTTGACCCCAATTTTACACACTTCATTAGTTTTATGCAATACATACATGAACCAAGTTTGAAGCAAATCTGTTTGACGGTTCTCAAGATATTGCCTAAACGGATTCGGGACGGACGGACGGACGGACGGACGGACGGACGGACGGACGGACGGACGGACGGACAGACGGACGGACAACCCGAAAACATAATGCCTCCGGCCACTTCGTGGCGGAGGCATAACAAAGTCTAATGTACCTTTTAAGGCAAAGCTTGATTTCCATGACTTTTGAGGACCAATTATGACAACCACTGTAAATAATAACTCAAATTTGTATTTCCTTCAAATCGATTACAGAGATGATCATAAATGCTATCATCAATTAATTTAGACATTTTTCAGAAGAGTACTGTGGTGGGGGGGTCAGAGGTTATTCAGACACAACATTTAATTATTCAATTCATCATTATCATTATTATTGTTTTATTTGGATTCTTTATGTATTCATTTATCATATCTTTCTATTTTCTTTCTTTCTTAACATATTCACGAAGCTAGATCATAAATCACGATTGGCACCTTTAATTTGTCCAGCTCCTCTTCCAGAATGGACACTTGTTTCTCGTGCTCGATCTCCTTCTCTAGATACTCCTCATTGATGGAATCTAGCCTGGCCTGCAACAAGAAAATGAATAATCAAACTTTTAGAACATCAACTTCTGTAATGCTTGTTTCTCTCATAGCGCATAACTCATGGCAAGGCAGCATGTTCCTATGAGCTCAAATGAAGTTAGAAAATTATAGTAAGACTAAAGTAACTAACTAAGAAGCAAGGTTGTACACAGGGTGTTTGACACCAAGTCCATAATAACGTGTATGTATAGCTTAATTATTAAATTAATGATGAGAAACTTTAAACTTCTCTGAATCATTCTGGTGTCTCATAGAATCAGGATGCGCATTCCATAAAACTGCTGAAATATGTGCAAAGGAACACTCAGATAACGCAAATCCTTGGTAAGACTTTTCCAGTTTGTATCCAAATGTACATCTTGATTAGGACTGTTGGAAATTAACTCCCACGATGTTAAAAATAGGAACAGTATCTGATTTATCTGATTTAGCCCAAGAAAGGGTCATCAGCCATGCATAAAGTCATTCTTAGCTTACAAACAGCTTGGTGAAACACACCCCAGGGCCCATATTCATAAAAGAGATTATTAGCCTAGTTAGTTCCTAAAAATGCATGCAGCTGAATGCATTTTAGCCACAAACTAGGTTTAGTAAGATTGAATGAAAATGAATCAGGATGTGCATTCCATAAAGCTGCTGTAGTATGTGCAAAGGAACACTCATACAACAAAAATCCTTGGTAAGACTTTTCCAGTTTGTATCCACATGTACATCTCGTAGGGTTTGACATGTATTGTCCTGGGGTAAACTTACCAACTTATGTTCAGAGGCACTTTTGTCAAAGTCCCTGGCGGTCTCCACAGCAACGACCTTTGACTCCAGGGTCGCGATCTTGTCCTGGAGTTGTTTCTTGGCCTCCATGAACTGTCGCCTGACCTCGGTCAGCTGCTGTTGGGCCATGGTCAGGTCAGCCTCGCTGACCTCTCTCTGCATGCAGCGAATATAACACACCAATATATTGGACATTCAGTGATTAATACTGTTTGTTTGTTTATTTATTTTCACCATGCATAATAAACAATCACATTGACAAGAACAGCGTATTACATTAAAATAGAATACATAGTAGAAACAAAGCATAAACATAAATGTTTGAAGCGCAGAGTCCCTAGAATAACATAGTAGGTAATAAATTCGTTTCGTAAAACATGGCTTGAAATAAAACATTCATGATTTCGTTTAATCGACAGAAATAAAAACAAATCAAATAAGAAAAAAAATGTTAATCGTGCCCTTATATCGTACTATACCTCCTTACCCTGTCATAAAAGGACAGAAACACTTAAGTGTACCTCAAAAGCTATTAGGATGAATATTTGGAGAGGAGTAATTCTTTCATATTCCTTTTAAATGATATAATATTTTTAATCATTTTAAATGATACTGTTATGCAGTAGCTGTTCAAATTATAGCCATCATGCTAATAATCAATATCTCTATATTCTTCATGATATTTACACAATATATTTGATTTTAAAAGTGAATACGGAGTGATGTTTATCAGGCACTAGAGAAATACACTCTATAATTTTTATCATGGGTATATCAACAATAAACCATGTCTAGTAAAGTCAGAACCAAGACTTGGAAGGTCGTGTTCCTTGTTTAGGGGGCCTGGACATTGTTTACACCCAAACTTTATCCGCCCAACTCCTCACCCAGTCCCTATGATTGATAACAGGGCTGGTATTCTGGAAATTATCTTATCTTTGTTGTTGTTTTTTTGTTGTATCTTTTGTTGTTGTTTTGTTGTATCTTTCCAAGATATAATATTGTTGTAAGTCGATATTCTGAAAATTGTTGTTTCTCTCTAAAACCCCCTCTCTGTTATCTTCACAACTAATCGAAATTGATTTCCTATAGGGGTCCCAGATCCGTCAGCCAATGAAAACTATTTCAAAGGTTTTGAATGACACATATGCACATCTCCTTATTACCTGTTAACTGAAAGGAGGAAAGATATGGCAAAAGGAAGATAATATTCAGAATACCACTTTTGTTGCAAGTGTGAAGATACAACAATAATAGAGAAAAGACCATTTTCAGAATACGAGGCCAGGTCCTACCTGTGCTTTCAGCTGTGCTTCTCTGTGTAAGGCTTGCTGCTGGAGCTCACTGCATTCCTTCTGTGTGGCAGCCAGGCTTCCCTTCAGGTCCTCAATCTCGGCCCTGAGCTGAGCCTGGGCAGACCCTGCCTTCACTAAGCTGCTCTTGTGCTCCTCCGTGTCATCGGAGATCTTCGCATTCAGATGCTCAATCTGCCATTACAAAGGAGAAGGTTTTTTTTATCAAAGAAATCTCGCCCAACAAGCCCAGCTTAACCAAGATTCCTTTTTTTCCCCCCTCAACACTGCTTTCAAACAATTCAAAATAATGATATCATTTAACTTGTTTGATGCTTTTGGAAGTTAGACCTGCATACAGCTGAGATATTTTACTTGAAAAACTTATTAACATTTGTTTGCTGATATCTGTCATGCCCAAAAAGGTATTGATGTCATCAACAGAACCGGAGACGCAAAATGAGACTCTACGTTTTACTTTTCTCTATATGGAGCTGTTGCCGCACAGTCATGTTTGTCAAGAATGTCATGTTATATTCAAGAACATAACTTTTCAGCAGTGTCGAGCATGAAGTTTAATTCATATCCTTCCATAACAGCACCCCCAGTAATACACACAACTGTAATTTTGTCCATCAAATAAAGGGTCAAACGACCAATAGGAACGCACCTTCTTTGGAGGTACAGGAGGGAGAGACTAAGGAAGTGGTGGGAACTCATTACCTGTTTCTCCAGAGAGGTGATCTTCTCGCTGGATGCTGTCCTGTCTGCCACCAGCTCTCTCCTCGTTTCTTCCAGTCTCTGCTCCAACCCGTCTCTCTACACCAAGAGCAAAGCACAGACCAGGGGGTGTTTTTCTGAAAATTGTCTTATCTTTCTGACATAATGGAGCGATAATATTGTTTACGTTGGTATTCTGAAAATTGTTTCATTTTTGTTCTACCATTTCCACAGGTCCCATTTTTGTTTGATTTCAGGAGCAAGGGAAGGGAGTGTCCTAATGAAGCCAAAAGGAGTCCAGGGCCATAAATCCCCAAATTAAACGCAACCTCCTAATGTCAAACGCAACTTTGCCATTGATCCATATTCCATTGCACAAAAAGTAACGTTTCATGTCAAACACAACTCTTTTACACAACCCTGGTGGATTGAACACAACTTTGAAATTGGTGAATAATCTCATACAACTTACATTTAATCACAATTCTCTTTGTGCAATGCACGATAAATGTTTCATGCAAGTTGTGTTCAATACTTGCATTTCACTTGAGTTGCGTTAAAGATTGTCCGTCCCTTTTGCAAGCTTAAAATTTGAAATCGTCCAACACGATCGTAAATTGAAGAAAGTGTGATTCAAGACCATTTCTAAGAATATAGCATGTTGAAGCTTTCTGTGTATAAAAAAAATTCAGCCGTTAAATTTCAAACCGACTTTTTTCGTACCACGAAAAAAGTATTAGTCTTTGTTACAGTATCTATGTGGTTATTATGCATGTGTGAAATCCTAATTTTATGAGTAATTACCAAACTTTGGAAATTATTTCTTCTATAGAACAATTTTTTTTTCATAATGCGTTTTATAATTTAATTAACAGATTAATCAATAAAGCAGATATTTCAACACAAACTGCTAAGAGCCTGAGGTAAAAACTATCAATCAGACGTTGTTAACGTGCATTATTTGAATTTTACACTATGTATCAGTTTCAAATTATGAATATACAGCTTGCTAACACTTCTCTATGTTTTGCCAATGTTTTGATGATTTTGTGGTGATCTGAAAAAGGGATGGGCTGTCTTTAAATCATAACTTGACTTCATTAGATTATTCACCAATTTCAAAGTTGTGTTCAATCCACCAGGGTTGCAGTTAACAGTTTGACATGAAACGGTATTAATGACAATTCTCTTTGTGCAATGCATGATAAATGTTTCATGCAAGTTGTGTTCAATACTTGCATTTCATTTCAGTTGTGTTAAATTATAACTTGATTCCATTGGAAGACGGCCCAGGAACCGTGATGATATCCTGAGTCTTGCCTGATTTCGCAATTAACAAACCGTGCTGAGTTGTTTTTCAAATATTTAAAATGGTGCCTAGATGACCTTTGTCCTCATCACTCTCTTCAACACAAGGGTGGTATTACCCAAGGATCATTTGTACCAAGTATGAACAAAATTGATGCAGAAATAAAGAAATGAGAGCAGGTTAAACAAAAACTTTACAACTTTTCTAACAGACTAGCAGACCACCAAACTAACAGGAAAAGTGATAACTAGGTCTCAGCCCAACTTCGTTCAGGCGAGACAAAAAATAATGTAATGCGACCTACCTCTGACTGAACGGCTTTGGTGTGGTCATCTTGAGACAGGTCATTGTCCTGTAGCCTTTGTTCAAGCGTGTTGACCTTTTCTCTGAGGTGTTCCAGTTCTGCCTCCTTGTCCAATATATTCTTCTTGGCCTTCAAAAAATATATCATTAGAATAAATTTAGTAAATAATATCATTTCAGTCTGAAAAAAACACTGAAAAAAACACACAGAATGGTCACATTGCATATAACTCTTACCAGTACAATTGGTTGTGGTCTACCATGGCAACTACTGTAATTGCATTGGCTATTACATGTAGGTACCATGGATGATGAGTTACAATAATTAAAGGGCATATACTGCACTGGGAAGGCAAAAAAAGCCTTCAAAATGTAATTGTGAGCAATCTTCTTTCCAATGGTCTTAAATTCATGTATTGTCTATTTTAGAAGCTTGCTGAAAGTTATTTGCCCGCAAATGATCTACATTCGGAGGAATGAGTGATTAAATCACAAATCCTCAAAATGTTCGGACCGAACATTTTGAGGATTTAATCATTAGTCATTATTACTCCATATGTGGATCATTTGAGGGCAAATAACTTTCAGCAAGCTTCTAAAATAGACAATACATGAATTTAAGACCATTGGCAATAAGATTGCTAACAATTACATTTTGAAGGCTTTTTTGCCTTCCCAGTACAGTATATGCCCTTTAAACAGGTTATATGCAACCGAATCCGGGTCATAATGTATAATGTACAGGGTCTTGAAGTTGAACCAATAAAACCTTCTTCTTCCACCCCCTGTCTGAGAGGTATATATTAGAACAGTGTCTGAAATGAACAAGACTACTTGGTAGTGTTAGTATAATGCTCGTGGGCTAGTCCACACAGACAATCGTAGAGATAAAACTAAACTTGTGTTTGACCTTGGACCAGAAAATGTCACCGGCCTGAATGTAAGCCTAGAACTGACTATTACGGAGAAGTATAAAACCTAGCTTGAATGCACAATACAATGAATGGTCCCTTTAAACATGACAGTGCTTTTGTAATCATGAAATTATGATATTCATCTTTCGGAAATGTGTTTTGTTTTTGTTTTCCTAAAATCAATTTTATGCAAATATTCTTGAGATTTGAACAATAAAAATCTCAATGAACACAGAAGACAATTTGCATGTATATTCTATCTTAAAATAAATCAATAACACTCCATTTGTCTGCATACATGTACATAACAAAATTTGTATTTTCAGTATAAATGTACTTTCCAATATCTTTATAATATTAAAGCATATTTTTCAATTTTGAAAGCGATAATAGGTTGTTTTTATATTTAGTGAAAAAGATGTAAAATTTTGCATTATACAAAATAAGAAAATTGAATCTACTATGTTTCCGTGTTTAAAAAAAAAAAAAAAACATTTCCGAAAGAAATTCTTGTTGTAGAGGTGACCCCAAGTCTTTCAAATTTACAAGTATATGTATTGTATCTACCAGTTACATGTATGTTAATGTACCATACAAATTACAAGTACAAATGTAGGTACATTTATCTACACTTTGTAGTATATGAACATATAGTATAGTAATTGATGGGTACATCATTCAAAATATCCCCTTGCTACGTGATTAAAACAAACAAGAAGCTCAGTAAGTTATGCTGCAGAGTTAGCTGTCTTGCATGAGTTATGGTCAAAATGCAGTACAAATGCATATCATTAAGCTGCCATATAGTTAATATATACATGGTTCAAACCATGGCATGACATGTGTTCCAACATATCAGTAGATTTGTTTCAGTAGTTCAACTCGAATCAGGCCAAGGGATAGGGCCTTAATGTACCTGTATCAATGTATTCACAAAATTGTACACTGAATTGTGCTACATGTAGATGTGTGCTATGTCATGCATGTTGGTCAAACTATAGTTTCTTGACAGGGATAGTTCACCCTGACATTAAATTGGTTTCAATAAAAACAGACACATGAAAGAAATATACTAATGAAGGTTTGACGAAAATCCATTAAAGGATGAGAAAGTTATGATCTATTGAATTTTCAATTTTGTGATGTCATGTGCGAGGTGCTCTCCCATATTTTGTGTGCAATATGTATATTTTCTTCATAAAGATATGTGTGTAAAAACATTCTTCTAATGATGTATCAAATGCTCAGGTAAAAGGGTGCATATCTTTTTGAGAAAATGGACATTCTGAAAAATACTACACAACACATGGGAGAGCGCCTCGCATGTGACATCACAATTCAAAACTTTAAAAGATCATAACTTTCTTATCCTGTGACGGATTTACATCAAACCTTCACTAATGTTTCTTTCAAAGTTTCATGTGTCTGTTTTTATTGAAACCAACTGAATTTCAGGGTGAACTATCTCTTTACTAGTCAGTCTCTACGAGGTTCTAATGCACATCCATGTTTGGTTCATGCCTCATGCAATGTACTGACAGCATCGCATCTTCCACCCTGCACTTGCCTTGGTCTAATGTTTGTATCAGTAATGCAAATGTATCGTATAGAACAGGGGTGTTTCACCAAGCTGTTTTTAAGCTGTATGAACAACTTAAAGCACGACCGGTGACTCTTTCTTGTGCCAAATCAAATTCTCAATGATTTTTATTCCCATCAGCTTAATTTAAAATCGGATCTCAATAAATCAAAATTCTTGTTGCTAATGAGTATCTGAATACAAAGTTTATGATTTGCCAAATTTGACTAGGACTGTTGGAAATTAACTCCCACGATGTTAAAACAGGAACAGTATCTGATTTAGCGCAAGAAAGGGTCACCAGTTGTGCATAAAGTCATTCTTAGCTTACCAACAGCTTGGTGAAACACTCCCCAGGGCCCATACAACCTAATGACAATAATCTATCAATAATCAGGGAGATTGAGGTGATTCTAAAGTATTAATATTGGTCTATTTTCTGGGAGTCTCCGGCAAAATGAAGGAGACTTGGCAGCTCTGTAGTACTAGTGCAATATCCTTCAATGGGCTGTCAAGAGTTTAAAGGGAGGGTTGCCCTTTTGCTGAACAAAATAAATTGTGTATACCAAGGTAAACTTGTGAGAAAATACTGTATTTTATTTACTTCAATTAAAATATAGCAATCGCTAGTTTACAGGAAGGTTCCTGTAGCATAGAGACCACAGATTACTGTCCACACTGAAATACATGCATCGATGTTGCCAATGCTTGTTGACCGACTCATTGCGCACTGACAAATAGTTTTCTTTGCTTTTCCTGAAAGGGTTCGTGAAGCGTTGACTGCGACATTTCAACGTTGGGTTTTTTAGAACTCTTCTTATAAATGCCCCGCAGAAGAAGAGGTAAGCTTTATCCAACACTGTATCACTCATATCTACAAATAAATGAATGTCTTTACCGGTAATCATTCAACACAATGGTTATGGTATGTACAAAAAGATAGCCATAAGCTATTGTTCATGGTTTATTTATTTCTCTAAAACTACAACTATCTGCAGGTACAGCTGGACACCTTTACTCTTCTGGTATAATTGCAGTGAAAACAATAAAGTCTAGAAATCATGCATTCTTAATAATCACCTTAATAATCACATTATTGCAGATCAAAATACAAAGGTATCAAACAACACCTCCTATTATATAAATTGCAGTGCTAGCATAAAAATTGGAAAGAAATCCTGCTACTAAAACTTCCTTTTCTTCTTAAAACTGCCTCAATCAATAGTATGTCTCTCTCTCTCTCTCTCTCTCTCTCTCTCTCTCTCTCTCTCTCTCTGTCCTGCTGTCTCTCTCTATCTCTCTTTCTCAATTAATTTTCTAGCTAAATATATGAAAGCACAACATATCAAGTATCCTTTAATAAAAAATTAAATAACAATTGCCAAATTTACAAAAATATATACTCAGAAAGGTATTGCCCAGGCTTTCAAGTAGATCCGTAATAAACTAGATGCATACAATCATTTACATTTCAGTGCTAAAACAAGGGATTTTATCGGGCAAAATCAGGACTTATCAAAAAGGGCTTTCACAAACATTTATTGATAATAGGGGCGCATTCCCATCATCGTATAACTAGTATACTGCGGCTTCACCTCCAGGAAGACTATTTGGGAGCTCTACTGACATTGGCTCGAATTCATTAATGAGTCTTCGACTTTAAAGCCCCTCAAAATAAGCAAATTTTGTGGCGTATAAGTAAACAAATGTGCTTGATTTAGCGAGTACACTTAAATAATGTCCAGTAACAAAAGCACCTGATTTGCATAAAGTGCTAAATTCATGCTAATTGCTATGGTTTAGGACCACGGTTTAATCTAATTATTCTAAATTTGGAGAGTGAACAGTGTAGAAATACTTGAAAGCCTGTTCTGGCACTAGGTTCTACCTGGTTTCTAAGAATTTCACTGTTGTGTTTGAGAAGGTTGAAGGAGTCTTCTCGGTGGTCTAATTTCTCTTGCAGTGCGGCAACCTGAGAAGAAGCCTGCGCAAAGCAGTCAAAATCTGAACATTAATTGCCGCTTTATTTGCGGGGACTGATAATATAACGCACAAATTTAATGCAAAACAATGAAAAGGTTGAATGAAGAATTAGTTTTTGGAGAGTAAAATGCGCACTTAACCAAAATTTGATGAAGCGTATAAGGTGAGTTTATGGTTGATTAGCACATGTATGTCAACGTGACATCAGTTAGGACAACTTGACAAGTGTACAATGTAACAATACATGACCAGAAATGTTGAATATGACCAGTTGGTTTAGAATTGAAGTAGAAACATGCAAAAGAGGTCTGAATTGCAGGCAAAAAAAGAGTAAATGATAAAAGGTAAATTCTATCTGCCGATATTAGTTCATGTTTAATTTGAAATGAAAGTTTAAAATGAGGTGCATGTAGTTACATGTAAATAGCCAGTTTAACAATTGTAAGTGATTTGAACAATTTGCATGATTCAATGGATTATGAACACAATCATATCAATACCTTCATAATGAGTCAATAAATATCTTTCAATTCTTGTATGAGATGATTACATTATATACATATATCCCTTATATATTATAACCATCTTTCAATCTAATTTTAATCATTTGATAAGAAAATACAAAATATGATTTTAGCAAGACAGACAGCTAAGAGTAGTAGTACATAATGACTATTACATGATGTATTGTCTAATATTCCTTTATGGACTTCTGCTTGTTTCATGAACTATTTACGATAATGTCAATTTACACATGTTGGTTAGTACTATGTAATTCTGGTGGAAGGCAAATTTCAATGTGATTAATGTGAAAATGAAGTTTTAAAAAACATGTGAAGACGAGTATACTGAGGGTACATAAGGTTATCAGTGTGACTAGAGTCTAACATGAGTCCACAGCTCTCACCGGAATTGGTTTTGTGTGTGGTATGAAAGATTTGATGGGAAAGGGGAGGAGGATTAGCAGATAAAATTTTGTTGTCCACAGTCTTAGAATTATCATTATCATTACTATCTTTGCACTACTTCATGAATGTTTATTGAGTTGTGTTTGTATTATTGTATTTATCATGAATTGTGGAAAATACATTTTTACAAAAATTATGAATCATAAATTACATAATTACAAATTGTGTGACACTTGCGCACACAGGTATGTTGCTTATGGGGCTAGTTCTAGCTGGGTTAGCTCAAACGTCACCTACATCCAATCACATTGTTTGCTTGCGTTCACATGAGCATATTAACACATATTTAGATACTGTAAACTTGGTATATGTCATATGCAGATATTTTCGTAATTTGCGACAATGCTGACCATTTCGCAGGCTAATCCCAGATTCCAACACACAGGCCTACAACACTACACAACATAAGTCAGAAAACTCACAACGCATCATACTAGGACCCCGACAAAAGACGCAGTGCGCCTATCTAGCTAGCAACCGTGATCGTGGTGCTTAAAATGACAACGCATACCGGTAGTAAATGGGCCAGTGTTTTGTAACAGTTTTTCTAACCAAACTGGACTTGTTGCTTTCTCCCTAGGCTATGAACAAATCTTGATATTGAATTCTATTTGAACTTTCTTCTACAATGTACTTGCCTTTGATACCTCATAAAAACATTTCCACCTGTGATTCTACATTGTCCATTTTTTTATTCAAGGCATTTTAGATAGATGTAATAGATAGAATAATATTATTATCAAAAGGAAAATTCAGACTGATAAATGTTAACATACTTAACCCACAGACTATGCTTCAATTGGAAAATATATTGTTTTACAACAAAATTAAGAGTGAAGTGTCAGGTTTCTCAAGAAACATTTGCCATACAATGGGCGTGTTTATCAACTCTTTTTGGGGTAGAATTAAGGTTTCCAAACGCGTTAAATTTTTTTTCAAAACGCGTTTAAACGAGTTGATAAACGCAAAGGTGTTTTGATTAGGGGGTTTGGAAAGCTGTTTTGAAACACGCAAATTTGTACGATCCTAAACGCGTTTAACGAAGCGAGATAAACGCAAAGCTGTTTTGAAACGCGTTTAAACCACGTGTTTTCAGTGACAAGGCCGGTTTTCGACTTGGGCGGTCGAGTTGATAAACGCACCGAAATTTAAACGCGTTTGGAAACGCGTTCGTAAAGGCCTTTGGAGTTGATAAA
The DNA here is from genome assembly GCA_963669155.1 of Arbacia lixula. NCBI lineage: Eukaryota > Metazoa > Echinodermata > Echinoidea > Arbacioida > Arbaciidae > Arbacia > Arbacia lixula. The sequence continues at coordinate 2,317,776 of OZ022588.1, forward strand.
CACACCGGGGTTTTTTTAAACGTGTTTGGAAACGCGTTTGGAAAAGCGTTCGTAAAGGCCTTTGGAAACACGTTTAAATTTCTGAAAAGTTGATAAACACGGCTATTGAGAAATGAATCAAGACAAACAATCATGGTAATGGCAATTATCATAAAGTTATGTGATCCATAATAACAATAACGGAATGAAATTAGGAAATAACAAAAAAAAAGAAAAAGAAATGAGAATTATGAGGAAAAGAGTAAATTGAAAAATAGCAACAAGAATTCGAATAGGTTGAATTAAGTGAAGAATATTTTAAGATGAAGGAGGACAAAGTTATCATCAAACAAGAAGCACAAGAACACAAAAGGAAAGAGGAAGAGAGAAAGGAGGAGAAGATGAAGTAGTGCTTTAAGTAAAAGTATGATGCATGTAATTTGGGTTGAATAGAGGCAGGATTAGAGCAGGATGTTGCATAATTTGTCTAGTAGTTATCATGGTTTCATTGAAAAAAAACAAATAACCACATTCACGTAATATATTAAAAATTGCATTTATATGAATGAGGAAACTCTTGTAGAGCTAAGAAGCAACTTTGCTAAAAACATTCAATATTAAACAGATCCATTAAAAACATGAATTGTTATGCAAAGATGTCCTATCATTCCTTTCGTGAAATATTCAAACATTTTAGCAAACCAAAGTTTGATCTTTCCATATTATAAATGTACCTCGTAAATGATTATCTAAACTACCTGTATAAAGATGACAACAACGCAATGGTGTGTGTCAACTTTTAAGCTACATGTATCTGTTACTAAAAGCGCTACCGGTTTATGAAGTACTGTAATTTGCTACAGCTGCACATTACACAGAGCAATGATTTCTATGTCCTCAAAATGACGGTTCGTGGCGGGGAAGTACATGCGTTAGTTGCCAAGATGAATCTGACTACTAGTATGGTGTAACATCAACACAAATGCAGAATAATGAGGTGCATGCTACACTTTCCATGTTATATTTCTAGAGCATGAAAAATTTCACATTTGATTTACAAGGACAGAGCCTGTTAAATACAAACCCAGACTAACAATGGAATGTTTATGTTCCTGTTTTGCTTATATGAAACTGACTGAACAAAGATGAACAAAGATGAACAAAGAATTGCTAGAGAGCCATGCACATAAACATTGGTTAGTATAGTACATAACAGCATCATTACCACAGTGCTATTTCTGCACTATAATGTCAACATCAAGTATCATGCACATCACAATGAAAAAACATCTAATACATCAACATTTCATTATCAAAATTGACACTATCTCTACAAATTGAAAACAGCAGCAATGTACACATCTTGACTGCTCACTAATTAAAATTATAAAAATACCTAATTTCGTAAACAATTTTTTGCATAAAGATACTTCTACAAACCTATGATTGAGAGCTAAGCTAAGGCACATGCATTTCAATTCTAATCACAGGTATTACTAAGTATTTTCAATGACTAACTCTATAATTTCCTCCCAACATTTTTCAAAATTTCTTGTCAAGTATTTGGTTCTTTCTGTTGAAAGTAACACCCTGTCAATAAGTTACTTGTAGTATATGACTGATCTCTGTTAGCCTAGCAAGAAAAAATTTCTCCAACTTCCTTGAATAACTCATATTTTTCTGATTGGGGGAACAATGTGTTTGCACACATCAGTCATTGCTATATCAGACAAACCCAGTAAAGCTTTGGGATTGTCATTGGTCATTTTTATGAAAACAAGTCCTGGTATGCATGCAATTCAAAATGTTTAAACAAACCAAACTAGTTGCAATACATAATTTCAGGATTTGTGATTAAGATTTTCAAAAAATGAGCGTGTAATTATAGGATCATTTTCTGTAAAACCTTTATCAATCTGCTATTTTATAAATACATTTGTTGACAGTAAAACCTTCCAACACTCAACTTAAGATCATGTTATGTTAATGACCAGATGTGATGTTCTGTACTTACCTCTTGGCTCTCTTTGGAGATACCGTTCATGGCTTCTTCTAGAGCCGTCTTCTCCTTCACTAATTTTCGGACTAGGCTTGCTTGGTCTGCCTTCTCCTTCGACAGGTCATCTCTGAGGCCAAAAAAATGACGAAAGATTAAATCAAAGAATGTCAGCGAGGCTTGTAAAATGTTGCAGTGACCTCTAATTTCCTGAACAGACTTTAACACTGCTGAACAAACTAAAGCCTCTCTGGCAGTTGCATAGATCGGAGCGATCTCTACAGTTGTGTTTTTCCTCAAGAGCCTAACTGCTTGTGAGACGTGGGGGCCATGTTCATGACACATTGCTAAGCCTAGCTGGAGTGTAGCTATGTATGTTGACAGAGAGTGCAGCTTGTGTTTTTGTCATTTCAAAATAAATATGAAATGGCTATGCACATTGAAGCATTACGCCATGCCCTCTGTGTAGTCACCAGTGCATTTATGTATGATTGCTGGAACCACACTTGGAAGCAGTTGCAGTCTGGTCACCTTCTTACACCTTCCGCAGATGACACGATGTTGCTATGACTCTGTAGTTTTAAAAGCCTACAAGTGCAATTCTGCAAATGTGATGCCACCGACTAACCTACACAATCCGATGACTCGTTCCTTCCATCCAGCCCATGCTCACAAGCTTTGACAAATTTATCAGCTGCAGGTTTGAAATTGTTCCCATAGGAGTAACAGATTGTGACATCACATACATGGTGACGAGACAACTGGTTCTACACTGTGTGGTTAGAACAAGCCCCCCCACACTAGCCTTGACAATGTCAGTCTAAATGTGCTTTCAATGTTTCCTTGATGAGAGTGCACTAATAAATACCATTTAGAAAATAAAATAGTAAACCTTTTGTTTACACCATGTGCTTGTATTCTTTCAGGATATTTGACCCACTTATGGGGTGGAGAATGTTGGAATGTTGGTCTAGCAAGCCTCTCGCTTCAGCGATCCCCAAGAGTGTTTGTGGGGACATCACTCTGCCAGTCTCAACATACCTTTCTTTGGTCACACTGGCAAGGTTAGACTGGGCATTCTGTAGATCCATTTCGGCTGCAGAAACTAGTCTGCTTTTCTCTGCAAGTTTCTCCTTGGTATGGTCGAGTTCTGCTTTGCACTTATGTAGCTCCTCCTGACTATTAACAAACTGAAAAGAAAAAGAACAGAAAGAAAAAAACACATTTCAACTTTATCTGGAAGGGGGGGGGGGCATAAATGTACCCCTCAACTTTTGCATGATAATTCTGAAACGTCCAAAAATATAGCCATGCAACTTCATGACTTTGTTCTTTGCAGTCTCATGCAATCTATGTAAATATATTAAGCATGACATATTTCTTTCACTTTTAATTTGGAGGAATTGTGAATCAATATTTCTACATAAATTTTAATGGTAGCACAAAAGAATTCACTAATTTGTTGCTAAACCCAAACATATTTTTGACAGAGCTTTTGGCAAATCAAATATATTTTAAAGCCATCTTAACCAATATTTGTATATACTGAAAGAAGTTGGTTTTTATTTTTAATCCCCCACCATCCCCCTGTAAAACAGCTGCGGAGGATCAATGGAATTATACAGTGAAAATCAGTGAAAATATTACACAAGAGCTCAAGTCAATCTAGTCCCCACAATGCAAACAAAAAAAACCTGACAATTAACACAAAACAATTAGAAAATGAATAATGCAAATTACAGATCAGGGTGTTCATTTCACAGAATAGGCCATTTTCGTTCTGTATGCAAGTTTGATGCACATTTTTCAAACAGTGGTAATGAACTAATGGTAACCCCAAAGCTTGATTGAGGTTCGTATGAGTAGCAACAACTAAAAGTGCATACCACCAATTGAAACTGAGTCACTTGAGACAGGTGCATGTCTGAACCTGTAAGTATATATATATGTATGCGCACAGTTATGGAGATAGGTTTCAATACATAATGGGCCTATCAAGCTTGAAACTGAAAGTACCCCCCCCCCCCCCCCAAACATCTTTACCCCTGCTATACATGTGCAGCGAGACTTACCATATGCTTTACTTTGGCAAGTTCTTGTATCTGGAAGCCCTGCAACTCTTCGTTGTCTTCACTCTTCAGAAACTGCTTCATTTCTGACTTCTTCAATTTCTCCTGAAGTTCTGCATTCTCCTGCAACACAAAACAGAACCTGTCATTCCTCAAGAGAGTGTGTTCCATAACTCATAGCAAGGTAAACCATTAATAATATTGTGTACATCCTTGGCATTCCCGAGCACAATTTGAATTTCAGTCTATTCAAGAATTGCAATACATAATATGAGCTTCAGCATACATGTACATGTAAGTGCTATGCTGGAGGTATTTCCATGAACAGGAAACGTTTATAACATGGTGTCTCCTTCAATAAATAATATTTGTAAGCCATTTGTTGTAATGCCAACAAAAATCCAGGTGCAGCAAATAAGTGCCCTATTTTAAACAAAAATGTCTCATGTAAGAGCAAAACACATTAGATTTACAAGTCTGATAAGTGGAAGTAGGCTGTACGTGCTAAAACTACCTGTGCTTTGCCAAATTTCAACGTCTTGTATTTAACAAAATGAACATTTCCAAGTTCTTATTAGGTCTAAAAGCGTGTTAAGTTTGCTATTGCAATGTCATACTAACTGTATGTTCAGCATAAATATGAAGCTGGTATGATATTTTTTTTTAACTTTAACAAGAAATCAGCCAAAAGTATTGGTCTACAGATGACATAACATGAAGTTCAGATATTCCTTAATTAAAGGAGAGTGGTTGCAAGGCAAAGAGTAAGAATGAAAAAAGAGAATAATAATAATAATAATAATAATAATAATAATATTCAATTCTTAAGAGATGCATAATACCATTCAAATAGTCTCTATGCGTGTGAAAGTAAAAATTGATTATGTGAGCATTTGAAAATAACTAATAATTATCAAACAGATGCGTCTTTAGTCTTGATTTGAATTGATCAAAGTCTGTCAATGATCTTATGCCTTGGGGGAGGTTAATCCATAATTTGGGTGCCGTATTTGCAAAAGCTCTATCACCGAATGTCTTAGATTTTACATGAATTTCAGAGAGAAGATTTTTTGATTGAGAACGAAGATTACGAGTAGGCTGGTATGGTTTGATGAGTTCAGTAAGATAGACAGGAGCATTTCCACATTAGCATTTGAATACAAGAGTGAGGAATACAAGAGTGAGAATATAAAGTGTAAAAAGCAAGATTTAATTTTGCTTTAAGTTTCAATCAAATTGATCTTATTATCAGGAGTACCCTCGCAAAAAACATAATCTGCTCTATTTTTCATGTTCTCACCTAAGTCACCTAACAAACATTATACCATAGAACTTATCTTACACAACCAGGAGCCACTTACTTTTTCTAAGGCCGCTGTCTTATCCTGTAGTTCATCTTCCTTGTTTTTGATTGCCAGGCTCAACCTCTCTGCCATCTTTGCTCGGCGCACCTGAAACTCTTCATTAATTTCCTGGATTCTCCGGGAGGCCTCTGCAAGTAACATTAACATTCATCTCTTGAATTGATTCTGAAAAATTATTCAAAAATTTAAGAGGCCAAGTTGCATCTTACACTACTATAATTTCTTGCCAATCTGAAAGCTACCTGATTTGTCCTCTTTCTCACCACGCTGCTGCTATGATACTGCAAATTAAACACGATTCCTGTATGCTTATGCCATTCTCTGTACTTTGATAGATCGAGGTCCAAATTGAGATACCCGTAGTGTAATGGTGCCTTGAGCTACCCAACGGTGATAAATGATGTTGACATTTAAAAATAGTCATGACTTTCTTTTTAAATTTTGTCTCTTTTTCCACAAACTTTATACGCTTCTCTGTCTTGTGAAATTATTTGTTTTGGTGGTTTGCAGGAAATGAGCAAGTTGCAGAATCATACCTTCTTGATGTCTATCGAGTTGGAGCTGAGATCGCTCCCTCTCTTTGACGGCCTCCTTGAGCAGGCGAGAGTACTCGTCCAGTTTGGCCTCCAGCTTCCGGATCGTCTCATCCTTCTTAGAGACCTCCGCCTGAAGGCTCTCCACCTTACCACTGCTATCAGTCTGTCCCCATTCAAAATCAAAGAGGAATCATCCTGGTATTACAAATAACTTTAGGTGCGCATAACCAAGGCCATTTTTAAACCAAAACAAATTGGCTAAATTGGCAACACCACATACATTTTAAATCATATTTTAAATCACACTGGTATTACGAATAACTTTAGGTGCGCATCACCAAGGCCATTTTTAAACCAAACAATTTGGCTAAATTGGCAACACCACATATATTTTAAATCATATTTTTATCCTAAAATGGAGCATAGGTATTGTAATTTAACAAAATGTCAATACATAAAATGTAGAGCAATAATTGCGCCAGTTTGAAGATTCAGTTATTGTTTGATCAATAGTTTGCTTTGAAAAAATTATTACAAATGTAATATAAAATCACTAAACAACAAAAATGGAATACTCTTGTGCAGAAATATATGCTCTTTCATGTGATGATCTTTTATCATCTTTAATACTTGACATCAAAGATTATAGCTCCAAAACACACAATTGTGTTTTTTAGTCTTGAATTTGTTAAAAAAAAAAAAGACAATGCTGCAATCTAGGAATGATCTTTGCCAATGGTAAGAGAAGTAACAGAGAGAGCCCTGCTTGCAACGATACACATTAAGAAGCTGTTTTACAAGTCTAATTTATTTGTGACTTCCTGCTCATCCTCTTGGTCTTTACAAAAGTTTTCATAGAATTTGTAATACTTTGATAAATGGTTATATTCTATCATAGCATTGACACTATCAAGTGACATTGAATTAATACTTCTCTTCAAATGTCATTAATTACATGTAGGCAACATTTTGTGATATCTTTTTATCACTTGTTTAAAGTTAAATGTCCTCATTGAATCACACAGCATCAAAATTTCACTGATTGGTCCAATTCATGTAAATGTCAGTATCCAACAATGTTCTGTTCAAACAGACTCTGCTGAAAGAAAAATCAGAGTATTTGATTCTTCTTTTTTGCATTGTAGGGGATGAATTGCTCTCATGTTCTTTGACTGATGACCACTCACCTGCTTGGAGGCTGAAGCTGATGCTCCACTCAGGCTGGAGGTGCTGCCCCATGAGTTGAGGCTGGTGGAGGACTCCCCCACCCTCCGAAGACTCTCTCTCCTGCTACCCCCACCTCCCCCTGGGGACGGCCCTATACCGCTGCTCTGGCTGGAACTGCGCTTAAGGTCCCCCTCCGTCACACCCTCCTCCTCCGCAATCTTCTTTTTCAGTTTGGCAAACATAGTGCCACTGTTTTTTTCTTTATACTAAGTAATATTGATGCAGGGTCTGCAAAGGACTCATGAATTTCAACTCCTTCAGTGCCAGGCGAAATGCCCCTTCATGGGATGATATGTGCGTTACTGGAAGAAAAATGCACGGAGCTCCATCTATTGGACTCACTGACGAGGATCACTGAAAGACGTGTTTGTCCATTCTCCCCTTTTCAGATCCTGCAATCCATTTACGGTGCTGCTAATCTCTTCCAAAATATGCTGAATCATGTACATGTTCTGGCATCGATCTCAAACAGGAACCCCAATGTATTTGGGTGGTATTATGTGCTTCACATTTAGTAGATTGCCTTATGCGAGTTCTCCTTTGAGTAGAAGAGAGTGCAAGTTTGTTTGGTACACTGATCCCTTTCTCCAATCTTCGCCTTAGAAAACATACACTGTGCGTCACCTCCTCTTGTATTGTTCAGTTGTCAGCATATATCTGTTAAAAAGAAAGAAGAAAACATTATAGACCACAGAAAAATCAATGGTGATATTCTGAAAATTATTTTTCGCTTTTGGCTTAATCTTTAGTTGAATCTTTCTGAAATAATAGATTGATAATATCGTTGGAAGTTGGTATGCTGAAAATCGTTGCAACTTGTATCTCTCCTAGAACCACCTCTATATTATCTGCAAAACTGATCAAACTAGATGTTATAAATGGAGCCTACGTCCATCAGCCAATCAAAACACTATCACTTCCTTCCTTATACCAGTACACCATGGTGTACATGTATTGCTTTAGTAATGCTAAAAAATATGTCACTGAAATTCCAACAGCGACACTTCTTCAAATACTAGATACTGCATTTACTTTCACACTACATAAAGTGGAAGGATCACATGTTTAAAATACAAGTTAGGAGAGCACTATAGTCAACTAGCCATACCATAATTTGTACAGTATGTCAAACAATTGAGTACCATGCACTAATCCATGCCCTTTTCCAGTTGGAAGAAAGTTGAAAACTAACCTACATGCACATATGTTGATATCAAAGTTTATAAAATACCTCAAAAAATTTACTACATCATACATACATGTACATTAAGTAATCCACAAAGGGCAAAAAGAAGAAGCAGAAACATGAAACACAATGTACACAATGTATACAAAATTACCAATGAATAACTACCCAAAGAAGATATGAGCAGTGTACCACATGTACACTACAGCTCAAAGGAATTGGCATAGGGAAAGGGAAAGGGAAGAAAGGGAAGGAGCCGCAGTTTTAAACTGCAGTATATTTTGTTCAATTAAGCATGAAACATGATGCTTTTTAGGCTGAAACATCATGTTTCATGCTGAACTGGACAAGATATACCATGGTTTAAAACTGCGGCTTCTTCCCTTTCTTCCCTTTCCCTTTCCCTATACCAATTCCTTTGAGCTGTTGTGTATGTCTTCATATCATGCTTACAACTGTCTAATGTTTGACAGAAGAATATTTCCCATGATGTTCCAAGCTCTCTCATGTTTGGAGCACTTTAAATTATGTATCCCATCTTCACTGACATAAACAGACAAGCGAGAATTGCCATTTAGTACTAACAGTCCCACAAGGACTGAATGAAGGGAAGAGGAAGAGGCAGATTTAGCCCAGAAGCCAATGGGCTGAAAACAGGAAGCACACCTTGACTCACAGCAGAGCCAAAACAAAGACCTTGTTTATAGTCAGGGCTCACTCTAACAGTGGCCTGCTGGCCAATGGCCACCTGAAACAGCATTGGGCCACCTGAAACTCTTATGAAGGCTACCCAAAAAGCACAACAATATGCCAAACTCATATGGGCAATTCCATGAATTGGTGGTCAAATTTCACAATTTCAAATAGGCTACAGAGTTTAGTGGAAATTTATATTTTCGGTATGTATTGACATAAAAAAAAGTTAATATCAATGCATCTTCCTACAGCATCCAACATCGAACACCGGCTTAATAATCGATTCGACTCAGGCCTACCTCTGACCTTAAAGTTTGACAGTTGGTATCCCTGTGCTAAACATGTGCAAACTTTCAGGTAGTTTGCAGATGTTTGTAAAAGAAACGGACCATCTTTAACACAACAGTTTCGTCATGACTAACTTTTGAGAATGGGCATTCTCAATCTCATCATACACATTAGAATTAGATCTACAACTTGTATACATCTGGCTTTGGCTTTGTCTTTGACACAACACCACCACAACAAGAAAGGGAAAAAAAAAGATAGTTCGTCTAGATTCCATAAGGCATAATCTAGACTCTAATAATGATCATGCTAATGTAATTACATTTTTTACTCCTTGCTTTTAAATCTCTCCACATGCACTCTGTTGATCTCAAGGTCCACTCGACTCCAGGCCACTAAAATCAAAATAGTGAGTAAAATGTGTAGATCTACTTTAAACTCAGATACTCAATTAAAAAATGTAGGACTCCAAAATATACTCCCATTTCTTCCCCACTTTTTAATGGCAATGCATCTATGCATATGAACAGCAATTCGTCGTAAATGGGAACCTAACATCCACGCAACCTATTACAATACAAGCGGAAAGCGTTGTGCAAGCGTTCATCCAGTCCCTCAATGCGTGAGAAATTCGCCGAGCACTGCGGTAAATACGCACATCAGAGAGTATACACATCAAAAATATCCCCAAAATTTTCTGCCACACGTTATGCATACGGTAAAGTCAAAAAGAGAATGTCAACACTCAACAACAAAGCACATAATGATCAACTGGAACTCAGTCTAGGAACGGTACCATCTACCTAACTCATTCAGGAACACAACGTCAATCAGCAATCACTGACACTGTCCTCACCCTCAAGCCAAATATCATAAAATATTTTTCTCTCACATGCACGTTATGCCGAACTTTCTGTCCATGTTCCTGCCATGTTGGAACTGCCAACTCACCGGCGACGCGAATGACGTACGGCCGTAGCGTACCGTCCGAGTTCGAGAAGCGAACGCGATCTAGTGCATTCAGTGTACGGTATATACGGTACGGTACGAGCCGGGAATCTCAGTAGTACAGTACAGTATGAGCTCGAGGAGCGGGGGGCGCGGCCTCCGATGACCTTAGGCCCCGCGCTGGCCGTGTTATGGTGCTTGCTATTTGGGGGACTTCCCTTAAATCACTAGGCCCTTTTTTTACCCTTTGCCAGTTTTCCTTCATATCCGTTTGTCGATGACGTCACGTCACTGGCATATTTCACATTCCATATTGTCCATCAATGAAATGGTCAGATTGACCAGGGATCGAGGTAGGAATTAAGGAGAAAAAACTCAAGCATTTAATATATTCAAACATTTGCATGGATAGCTAGGCCTATATATTATACTAAATTAATTTGTTAAAACAGTGAACAAATTGGGGTATCTCATATAGCACAAGAAAGGGTCACCAGTCGTGCATTAAGTCTTTCTTAGCTTAAGAACAGCTTAGTGAAACACCACCCTGATGCCTTAAACGGATGCCTATGTGAACTTTCCATTCTCTTCATTCCCAGCACAAATGTACCCTTACATTTCTGGACACTATGAAAGTGAAAATGTTCTTACCCTGCCGATGGGAAGAGATATTGAGACCCCACTCCAAATATTTGCGTTAGGCCTTTTTATCATATCAAGAATGAGGGTGAACAAAATGAAGATAGAGATGGGTAAAAAGGAATCATAATAAAGGGAAAGAGAGAGAACGGAAGAGAAAGAAAGGTAGTGAATTATAAACTCTTGGAAAAGGGCATGCATGGAGATGGGCAGACAGCTAATAAGAGCAACATACCGTAGAGAGAGGAAGAGAGCAGACACACGAATATTTATCAAGAAAGGGTGTGTTCAAGGTGAGAGAAACTTGATGAATTATATATTTTATTTCCGATCAAAGTTCGTCTCCGAGGGGAGCGTAAGTTCTTTACTACGACGACAAACGCCAAAAACAATTATGTTGAAAGAAATAATTGCAAAACCTTTTGAAAAACATACGGAACTCAGCTTCTTCATGAAGCTAGCTCCGTGGTTTCTTAGAGCAAAATTAAGAAATGGAAACAATGCGACGGATCTAAATAATTTATATAGCCGGAATAGATGGGACGTTTTTGGAATAAAAGCGCCACATACTGTATTGTATGTATTATTTGATATTGTCTGAATGATGATAAAGTGATACTACTATTCCATTTAGGAAATATATTGATAACAATTGAGACGCGCATTATGTTTAAAGTGACAGAAACAAATGGCAATCCGTACAAACTTATTGATGGTGACGAGGGCGAAGATTATGTTAAAGGTCCTATGACACGAAAATGTATGTTGACTTTGCAATGACTAAATGCAAATGCTAATTATAATAGGATTACGGGTTAATAAACTGCATAATGCAAATTCATTTTTTCCTTGGCATAGCTAGCACATTTCTGACATAAGGAAACGATTTTTATCACATGGAAGGTTTTTAGATGGTATTGTGTGAAGACATGTGATGCTCTTAAGTGGGCAGGTGGACGTAGTCATTGCAATGTTTAGTTTGTGCATAAATTATGTCTCATCCTGCTAACTTCTACCTTTAATACTGTCACAAGGAGAATCTTGAGTTGGATTCTGGAGGCGGGAGTTATCAGTGCTGAGACAAATAAAGACAATTCCATTGAACGGTTATATTAAGCTGCATATTAAGCATATTAAGCTGCATATATTAAGTCAACATACATTTTCATGATGTCATAGGACCTTTAAGAGTGATGATGATGCTCAGCACTGCTCATGATGATGGTGCCAAGGATGAAGACGGAGTTGAAGGCAAAGCGACAATGGTAATGATTGTGTTATGACGATAAAAAATAATACTTCAAAGAAATTGAATATTATTTATTCGAGAAAAACAAACCAACTACCCATTTCAAGAAATGGTGTTTAAAGAATTAATTCTATAGCTTACTTGCTGTCTTAGGACCAGTAGAATTATTGTCACTAGTGTTCTGCCTTTTTTATGTTTAGTGATTCTGTATTTTTATCATGTAAATCATTTGTATAGATTATTGTGAGTCTTTGTTATTAAAAAAAACATAAACAGCAAACACAAATACAAGAATATATTTCAATATTTACTACTTGCCTAATGATTATTACTCTGCAAGCCTTTCTTTTGTTGTTTATGTCCAATCAAACTGACCTGGGATCCGCACTTTATATAGGCCTATATGCGATCCTTTGAATTAACACACACATCCCACCAATGAGTAGTCTCGAGAGTGACAAAGGCAGAGAGTAAGATGTCAGGTCAGCATTATTTTGTTGGAATTGTCGGCCCGATCAATTTCGTCCGTACGTATAACAATCAATATTATAGCTAGAGCAAAGGTGATCATATCAAGCTGTGAACTACGGAGCAATTGAACAGTGAGGTTTAATTTGCCACTTTGGAAATGGAACCAATATTTCATTCTCCCCATAATATGCACTACTGTAACTGGTCCGTCTCATAAAGTTTGGCACTCGAATACTAGTCATATTGCTATGGCATGCATGCATGGCGCCGATATCCGTGTATCACGTGATAATGTATCATCACGTGACGCGATGCCTTCGCCAGCTACACAACGTACCGTACACGTGCAACCTTGTTTAAATGATTATCGGAATGTTGCGCTGGATGCGGCAGGCACGCACTAGGCATTCGATTTGAAGTCAGATATCAGACATGTCTTTGATCCTTCCCACTTTGTGTTTCCTTGTTGCGTCCCACTGTGAGTATATGCTTTATGCAGATCGAATATCGTAGAAATAAGGCATTTTGTATAGCAATTAGTTCTGTCAAACAAGCGAAAGTCTACAAATAAAATTGAAACTTAACAATTAAACTAGTAAAGGTACTAACAACACTGTACAAGACCAAGCAAAAGCTCCGGCCAAGTCGCCGCATTGGCGCCGAGATGGTAGGGGCAGATTTCTTCACACGGGACGTAGAACTCGAGTTGTGCCTGTGATATTAAGCTGCAAGCCTTCAATTAGCGCACGCACGTTAATTTACAGCTTTGCCTTATTTCTGTACAAGTTTTCCTGTACAATGTTAGTTCTTTTTCAAATAAATCGGATGTTGATTAACTATTGTTAGAATCACTTAGATCTACTTCAACTCCAGGCTTTATTCAACTGTTGCGTTCATACACTTCGCTGTGACTGAGTGTGATGTGGCCTGAAAGATGGGCTTCTCATATATGGCCTGCATGGCCCTGGGATAATGATAATGATTATAGCCACCCATGTCATGACCATGAATGCTCTGTCATTTGCGATAGCGTAATGATTAAATCTTGTCCAATATCTTTTTTTATTTTTGTTTGTATTACTTAAACAGATAAATATAATAATTTCACTTTTTTTTTTTTTACAGATTTAGGGATCCAATCACTACTGCTGGCATCAGCTGAAGACATTGAGAGTCCAGATGCATTACAGGACCAAGGACTATTGCAACAACACCAGGTCCAAGACCAGCAAGAAACGTCTAGACGTTTAAACAGGGATGGACGTTTGGATGCCCAGATAGATCTTCCAGAGAAACCTCTGCAACTAGTCCGACCTGATGAGACTCATAGAAAGCTTGTCGTTGTGCAGGAAAATGTTCAGGTGAGGACAGACAAAACACAATCAAACAATCAAATCAAACAAATTGACAGTTTCAACAGTTTTGTTTGTTCATGATTGAGCTACTTTTAAAAAGAAATTTCATGAACCAGGCACAGGGTAACACACCATTGCCTTGTTTCTTTGTGTAAGGAAAGACTTTCAGATAATATCAATAAAAACAATATAAAGATAACAATTATTAAAACTTCTATGCAACCACATAGAGATGTCATCAATTGGAATATTGTGTCTGGTACTACTAGTTTGTTTGTAATATTTGTTGAAGATGGAGTTTTGGACCAGCCCGTTGCTGTGGTAGCTGTAGTGGGCAAGTACTACTCCGGGAAGTCATTTCCTTTCGAGGAAAAACTCTCAGATAATGTAACACAAAAGAAGATAATTAATCACTAAGGCTTATGTGCAATCTACTAAAAATATCATCAGTTGGAATATTGTGTCTGGTATCATTGTTATTTGCAGTATTTGTTGAAGATGGACCAGCCTGTTGCCGTGGTAGCGGTTGTGGGCAAGTACCACTCCGGGAAGTCCTTTCTGCTCAACCAACTCATGGGCAAGCAGACCCAGCTGGGTTTCAGAGTGGGACCCTCTCTCAGGCCAGAGACCATGGGCATCTGGATGTGGGGAAAGGTGAAGAACTGGGGCCATATTCATGAAACCTTACTAGGCCTGGTTAGTTGATAAAGTGCATTCATCTACATGCATTTTAGTAGCTAACTAGGCTAGTAAGGTTTCATGAATACACCCCCTGCACTACATTCTTTACTCCACACTTGTTTCTGTAAATTCTGGGCCCTATTGCATAAATCTTACCATTGATGGTAACTTTGCTACCATTGTTTTGGCAATTTCTTTTGAAACCTTGAATGTCATTTGCTGTCAAGCGATGTTACCATGGAAGTTACCATTGATGGCAGAGTAACCATTAATGGTAAGTTTTATGCAACCATGACAGGCCCTGTAGAGTTTTCTGGAAGCCTGTTGTTCTGCGTGATGACTTTGATATAATTTAAACAAATTTGACATATAATGGACCATTATATGGAGATGAAAATCTTGTCAAATTTTGGATTGAATTCTTCATAAGGCTTAAAAATGACCAGAATTGCTTTTTGATGACACAATATAAAGAATCAAAGAGCTGATAATGGCTGCTAGTCGTCCATACAATCCCTATAGAAGGATGAGCCCTTCAAAGTGTACTTGGAAAGTTTTGGATTTGTATCTAGAGTCGATCTTCTTCTTTAGTCAATCTTTACTCAACTTGATCTCATGTTTTGTTTTTCAAGGACGTATGTTTATGATTAGCCTGTGATCATACTTCAGTCTGTGTTTCTAGCTCACAAAAGTTTACACCACACTATCCATTGCTCTCCATTTCCTCTCCATCCTTTCTTTCAGTCCTCCTGCCTATCTATTCCCCTCCCCAATCTTATAATAATTGCTTTCCATACAAGAAATTCCTGTATTAAATGTTTTTTGAATGTTTCCATGGTGAGAGTGTACTAGTAAATACTACCAGAATTTTAGAAAATAGTAAAACTTTCGTTAACACCATGTGGTTGTGTTCTTTTGGATAATTAACCCACTTATGGGGTTAAGAAAGAAAAAGGAATGTGGAAAAGAGGAGAGATGATTTTTTTTTAATATCTTATAACACTTACACAATACTATTTTAGCTTTAGTTTTTGGTGTTTTAAACTGAAAATAAATAGGATGAAGCAGAGGTAGAAGAAGAGGGTGGGCGGTGATTGAGAGTTGTACACTAGTCACAAAGTAGTTATAAAGAGAAAGCATTGAAAACCACAGCCAAAAATAGTCTTTTGTAAGTGTTATAAAATATGAAATATCACCTCTCCTCTTTTTCGCTTTCCTTTTCCTTTTTTCACCCCATAAGTGGATCAATTATTCGAAAGAATACAACCACATGGTGTTAACCGAAAGTTAAATTCCTGTATGTTCTTGCATTTTTGTCACAGCCTGCTCAAATGACTCTTTCCTCTGGTGAAACAGTAGCAGTGATTTTTCTGGATACTGAAGGTTAGAGTTTACTTATTCTTTATCATTTTTTTCTATCTAGTGATACTGTTATATCTTAACTTAACTTATAACTGTTCTTATTCGATTGTGGTCAAGCTCTTAAACTGTTTTAGACACTACAACCAAAGCACTGTTTCTTAATGTTGGCCAGGCATTCCCTTTTCCCAAATGTATTGTGATTTGCAATAAGCCAATAAGATGTTTGCAAGAACATGAAATTTTTGCTGCCTCTGCGCTACACTACAACTCCATCAAAAGTATTGACCACAATGAACAGAATGTTTCTAGATTTTACACAAACTGCAGTATCTTGCAAAATAGCTTGTTAATGTAAGGTTTATTTTTACACCCCTTACTGTGAATGTCAGGATTTGCAGCCAACAATGTTTCAGAGACTTATGATGCCAAGGTGTTTGCTGTCTCTGCCCTCCTGAGCTCGTATCTGGTCTACAACTCGGTCAAAATCATTGACCAGGCAGATCTGGACTATCTGGAACTTCTTGCAAGGAGAACACAGGTAGAAAGATACTCAAACATGATTGATCATAACACTGCTAGGCATATCCACAGTAAAGGGAAATAGTAAGATTTAACCAGATTACATTCAATCATTAGACCATGGAACCTAGGAAATGCAATAACATACCTAACATACTTAAAACATACTTAACATACTTACATACATAACAAAAAAATGACATACCTCAATGCTTTGATGGAGATAGTCTCAAATCAACATTTGATTGTCACTGAACAGAGCATTAAGTGGGAGTGTCAAAATCACCCTGTTCTCTACCCCATCTAATTTCTTTATTTCTTCTTCTTTACCGTATATTTGTTCTGCTTGCTCTTCTCTCTCACTCTCACTTCTTTTCTTTCTCCCTTTGCAGTTATTTGCCTTGAGGTCCCAATTGTCTAGAGCCAAATGGGCCCAAGATTTCAACCACGACCTGTTGAGCTTTCCACCACTGCTGTGGGTAAGTTGTCTAATATTTCTTAAGACTTCATTAATTTGAGGAGCTCCAACCTTTCCTCATGAGCTTTGGTCAATAGAGTCTGAAAGTACGCTGGCTCAATTGTATTTTTCCGATGTCAAGTTACGATACAGTGGGATAAAGCCCTCTTTAAGCTAAAGACTGTATCCAAAATCCATTAGCAACTATGAAACAGTGATCATTCTTTCCAAACAATATTTTCCGTATTGTTAATGTACTATTGGACAGTAACAGTAACCAAGAGAGGTATTAGTATTGCTTTTAATATTTATTCAAATGCCATTACTCAGAAGTGGCCAATCAGTTATATGGCACTACAGATCATATTTGGATTAGACTTTTGCCTTTTTGTTGAAAGACTGATCATATGCAATTTACACATCAATCACTATAGTCCCCTCAATAGAAGTTAAACCACTCTGTCTCTTTCATCTTTTCCTGTTTTAATCCCTCCTCTCTTTCCCTACTCCTTTTCCAATCTCTCCTTTCTCCTCTCCCCCCCCCCACACCTTTATCTCCCTCCCCTTTCCTCTTCCTGCCCATTCTTTCTCCATTCTCTCCCGCCACTTTCTCTCCTTCTTTCTATTCTCTTTCTCCCCCTCCCCTTCTCTCCCTCCCCATTTGTCTCCTTTCTCCTTTCTTCCTCTTCCCTCTTTCCCTTTCTCATTCCCTATTTTCTCCCTCCCCCTTTTACCCCTAGGTGGTGCAAGACTTTGTGCAGTCGCTGGATGCTGATGACCTTGCGTCTGACCCCAGGAAGTGGTTGCATCACCTGATGGGTTCCATGGCCTGGGAAGGGGAAGCTGACCATCGCATCAGCCTTATGGATGTCTTCCAGAGGGTGGACTGCAAGACCCTGTTCTTCCCTGCTACCAAGAAGGCCATACTCCAGGATCTCTCAAAAGTTAGTGCTTTAAACCACCATTTACTTGTCGCTCACAGTTAGATATTTGGACTTCCTGAACCCTGATTCACTTAGGGTGTCAAATTTGCCATAGCAGTAACTGAAGAGGTGTGGCGGCTTAATTGCGCCTTATAAGGAATTTGATGTTTATTCATAGCCTGTTGTCTAATTTCCTTATAGTAGATTTTGCAGGAGTCACCCTGCTTAGTATTTGAGTGGAAAAGCACGATGAAAAAAGAAAAGGTTTAATGCACAAAAAAATCACATACAGAATTTTATTTAGCAAACAAAGTATCAATGTCTTATATTCCCAATGATGGTTTAGCAGCATTATTTCTGAACAAACTCAAAGTCTACTTCCAAAGCCCATGCTTTCTTCAGCTGAAGGCTGAGCTTGCAACAACCTTAGATTGTTTTAATTTTTGTAAGTACTGTTTCATAACGACTGGCATTCATGTGCACAATGATTAATACCATAGCTTATTAGCTACTGTTTGGTTTGAGAGGATTTTACTTAAACGTTCTATGTCCGTTGTAGAAGGAAATATTTATATGACAGCATATAGTGGTTGGATGGGCCAGAAACAATTTTCCTTCAGGTTGTGCTTGCGCTGGTCTTAACATAAACAGGATATTGCCAGGCCATGAAAATCCTATTGGCTTATGACACATTGCCATGCCGATGGCCACGAGAGTTAACATACTCAGAGCTGCCAAGTCTCCCCAATTTCGCAGGAGACTCCCTGAAAATAGATCAATATTATTGCATTGGATATCATCACATCACCCAATCTCCCTGATTATTGACGGATTATTTTCATTTGGTTGTATGCATTTTATAGACATCTCCCTGATTTATGAATGAATTTCCCAAAATCCTCCTGATTGCAATTAATGCCTGACACAATCTGTGTCACTTTGGTGTGAGTGGGTTAATTTTAATGTTAATAGCGCTGCATGCTGCATCAATAGAGTGAGAAACAATGGTATAATGGTTGGTGTTCTCATGTCTCCTTCAGGCCAGAGAGAGTGACCTGACACCAGAGTACAAGGAGGAGAGAGATGACCTCATCCATGGTTTGACGGACGGACTGGTCCCCAAAGAGAAAAATGGTGAGACGTGTTGGGGAAAAGAGAGATTTATGTGAAGAAGAGACAAATATCTATTGACATCGGGCTCATTAATTAAGAAAGATGATATATGTGCATACATGTATTTGAATTTATGTTAATGTTTATGGGCAATTCCACAGGTTTAGTTAAAGTCATGTAATGTGAGTAACCAAAGCTTCTTTGTTGTATATTCTGTTATAGTCTTGCAGACATTATGTAAATGATTATTCAGGAAGCGAACAGTCCACCTTTCCATGACACGCAATCATATCCTCAGCACAGAAACTTCTTTTTCAATCAAATAAAGGCAGCTTTGCTTACTCACATTACATGACTTTAACCAAACCTGTGGAATTGCCCTTATGTCAATCTGTTAATATCATGCATTAGGGTAAGCTATTTATATGGCTGCATGCTTCCTAGCTGCTACCCACTCACTTTTAATTTATTATATCTGTATTTGTTGAGTGAAATAAATGAACTTGAAAAACTTGAATTTACTACACACGAGTGTATTGCCAATTGTGCCAATAAGTTTCTGCAGTATTGCCATTGTGTTATGTAATGTTTGGATTCATGATGTACAATGGTGTTTTGTAAAGCAGGGCCGTTTGGAGGAGCAGTGTCTCTATTAGAGACAAGGCTATATATACCCTTGGTGGGAAATTTCAAATTTGATACCATATGTAGTCCCATGTTTAGTTTATGGATTGTTTCGTTGTAATTTTGAAGAACACATGCACGTAGATGCTCTCTGGGCAGTGTTTCACTCAGCTGTAAGTTAAGAATGACTGGTGACCTGTTTTTATGCTTAATGACATGTTCCTGCGTTAACGTAGTGTTAACAATCCTAATCAAATTTGACAAATCTTCAACTTTCTTTTCAGCTCCTTGTTAGCAACAAGAATTTTAATTTACAAAGATCAGACTTAAACTTTAGCGGATGGGAATGAAAATCATTGAGAATCTGATTTAGCACAAGAACAGTTTATAGCTAACAAACACCTTGGTGAAACACCCCCCGGCTGTGGTTTCTTTTGTGACCTAGGCAAGGCAATCCGTGGCCCTGAGATGGCATCATTGCTCCATGTTCTGGTGACTGCAGCCAACGAGGGGTCATTGTCACAGGTATGGATTCTTAAAGAATTTGTTTAACCCTCTGTTTATGAATGACCCATTTCAAAATAGTGAAATTGTTGAAATTGTTTAAGAACTGGACTATACGATGGCACCAGAATGATAAATGGATGTGCTTCCTGTTCAACTTATGTTTAAGGTCAGAGGTCAAACTGCATATATACGGTCAATCTGTCCATTATTGCCCATAAAGGCCACCTCCTCAAAAAAGAGAAATAGTGGTATTTGATGAACAGGTGGTCTGCATAGACGGATGCAAGTACAATAACAATGTAATCTACCCTGAAGGATTCATATTGAGAGGTCTTTACAGACAGGTTGTCTGTATAGACGGGTTGTCTTTGTAGAAGGGTGATATTACATGCAAACTGCTCTGAATGATGTAAGTTCAGTGGTATTTACAGACAGGTGGTCTTTACAGACAGATGGTCTTTATGGACAGGTAGTCTTTATAGACAGGTTGTCTTTACAGACAGGTTGTCTTTATAGACGGGTGATATTACATGCGAACTGCTCTGAATGATTTAAGTTGAGTGGTCTTTACAGACAGATTGTCTTTACAGACAGGTGATCTTTGTAGACAGGTGTGACATCATTTAAATCTGTATTTCTGGCTAGATCCCAAGCCGCTGGTCGTCCTTCATCCAGAGTCTGGAGCAGTCTGCCCTGGAGGACTGCCTCAAGTTCTACGAGGCAGACATGGCCGTGCTCTTTGGTCGCCATGACAACGGACCAATCAATGCAGCAGAGCTGGAGGTGAGGTTAGTCGCCATGTCTAAGCAGGCTAGGAGTTGTAAATTTACATTATCACAAATCCAAATCGTGATGAACTGAGCGAAGTTTGAAATGTAGCTGACCTTGAACAGAACTTTTTTTTAATGGTTGCCTTATTGGCTGCAACCAACTGCAAAGTAAACATCTATTGCAAACCACCACTGCTATCGATTCTACCAAATGTACATCCAATCATGGTTCTTGCAAGTCACAATTAAGATATGTAAGATGTGTTAAATTGCTAATTTTGGTGATAAAACGCCAAGATTTGATATCTGCAGTAGATGTGAACGCAGTAAGCAAAACCAATGGCTCTACCACTATGGTAACTATGTAAATCAATCTGTGGGTTTTGATTCCCTTAGGTCAAAAACTGTCATGATTGTTTGTTCTTGCAACTTCATGTAAGTAATGATTGAAATTAACTAATATGTGTCATAGGTTTGATATGGTTTTATTGTCTTCCTTTATCAGGCATGGCAGGAACAGGCCCTGAATAAGTCTGTGAAATTATTGCACCAAGTTCTGTTTGGGTGAGTTTGTCCGTAGATATACAAATCTCTTTTTGGTACACTCTTGTTTGTACCTGATCAAAAGTTTCTTCCTTTTGTGACGGGTCATATGTATGTATTCCAAATTTCATTTGATACTGAGCAAACAATTCATCTCTCATTCTGTGTTTAAACAATCCTGAAGTTTATGACATATTTATGACAGTTTATTTCATATTACAAAGAATATGTAATATAATAATTTGTTTTGTTCCATTGAATAATGGTTTACAGTAAACTACAAAACAAGGAAATGTTACTTGCTTATTCTATGAAGATGGGTGCCAGTGGATACATATTTTGCGTCCAATTTGTGCTATTAAAGCCAGTTTAGGATACAACTATTACAACAAATCACATCACCATTGGCTAGTGGTCAATAATTCATTTTAAAGTATGATATGATCTTTTTCTCCCTTTTAAAGCAAAATGATTTCCTTGCACTGTAAATGTGATTTTGTCATATTTTGATTGAAAGTAAATGACAAATTCTAACCTCAATCCTTTCAAATATTTATTTTGCTAAGGTGATTTTTTTAAGATGACTCCATATATGTTGAAGACATAGTTAAATCGCAATTTAAATCAATCATGTGATATAATTTTTTTTTTTGGTAACTGGTGGTGATCTGTTGCAGGTTGCATGATATGTTGGAAGGGACATCCCATGCATTCACTCAGCAGATTAATGCAAGGTCTGAGCAGGCTCGGGATCTCAATGATAAGAAGATTAGATTAGCCTGCAGCGAGGCACAGCATCGTGTGGAGGTGAGATTAATTAATCCTAATCCAGTACTTTGGATGTTTGTTGTGTGCGTTGATGTACATGTAGATACAAATATCAAAATATGATATTACTATTTTATGCATAGATTAGCCTGCAGTGAGGCATAGCATCATATGGATGTGAGATTACTTAATCCTAATCCAGAAGTTGGGATGTTTAAAGTGTGTGTTGATACAAATCCAGATATCGAAAACTTTTTTCCTATTATTGGATTAGCCTGCAGCAAGGCACAGCATCATGTGGAGGTGAGATTAGTTAAGCCTAATCCAGTAGTTGTTAATGTATTGTTGCTTGAGATTAATGTACATATTGAAATATACTACTAGCATAGAATGGCTTTAAGGATTCTCATGCTTTAAAGAAATGGTGCACATTTTGTTTGTTGTTTGGTAGAGGTAGCTTTGGTGTTGTCAAAAACACACTCTGCGTTATGCGGAGAAGAAATTAGTATATTGGTGTTCAATAGATGAAAGCTAACTTTAAAATCCTACATTCCTAATTTAAAGATTCTGTATAGACTTTATTTTAAGTTGGCCCAGAATGACTGAATCCATATGTGTGAGGATGAATATTTTGAAGCCTTTGATGCAGAGCATGATTTTCATTAGCCGCTGTTAATTGATACCATTTCAATTCAAAGATTTGCTTCTCCTAGTGTTTTTAGTTTTGGTTATAGTAAAAAATATTATTGCTCCCACAATGCATCAGCGCCTTCCTGGTTCTTCCTTTAGAATGAAAGTGTAATCATTGGACCAGGCTTAGGGCAATGTCCAATGAGAAAATGTTAATTACTTTTTTAAAATTCCAAAGCTTATGCTCGTGCCAATCAGTGCTGTAGCCCCTTTCAAAGTGTTGTTACAAATCCATTTCAACATGATTATGATCCAACCAGCTGGAAGGTGAGTCTAAGCTGTCTCAGTTTGAACAACCAATGAGGAGCAAGGACTTCTCTGAGGCCTTTCAGACACTCCGACACCAGATCTCTCAGGTGTTTGAGGATCAACTAGCACCGTTCAACACCAGTCAGTACTTCAGGGATCATCTCAACAAGCTACAGGTGACATTTTCCTCTTCATCAGGTGCCGCATACTGTCAACTTTTACACCAGTAAATACTTGCAGACCATAGAAGCAGCATAATGTCTGCAAAGAAGAAAGAGAACATAAAGTCCAAGCTGCCAATAGTCTGATGATGCTGTAATTCTATGAACAGTAATTCTATGATCTATCTTATGAATTCTATAGAACAGGCACACTCTTTGCATGTTATAGATCCCCCATTGATTAAAAGCAGGGTGAAATTTGATGGAGTGGACCGGAGGCCTACACTGGAAAGCGAGTGAGAAATGCCGACCCCTTGTGTGTTGAGAAGACCTACAGAAGGTATCAAACAGCATTAAGAGTGCTATACAAAATGATAATGATGTTGCCCATGAATGAAAATCTGTCATTATATGAACTGAACAATGGAGGCAAAAACAATGCAAAACGTCATGGTACCATCTTTTTCATTATCCAACACATTAAATGTTGACTTTCTCTTTTGTTTATCCAATTCAGAGCAATTTACAGAAGATGAAAGATTCCTACATGCTTAAGAACAACAGAGCTTTGGAGGGTGTTCTGCTAGCTGCAAGAGAATCTGCATTAGGTAAAGCATTGTATTCCTCTTATCTTCACTCTACTATGCTTGTAAGTCTGACTTTTAACGGTAAGGGAGAGGAGAGGTCAAGATTACGGAACATTGCTGTGCCATTCTAATTTGATTTAAAGGGAAAGTCCACCCTGAAATTAAGTTGGTTTTCAACAAAGGCAGAAACATGAAAGAATTCGAATATAGTGAGGGTTTGACGAAATCCATCAAAGCATAAGAAAGTTATGATCTTTTACAATTTCAATTTTGGGACATCACATGCAAGATGCTCTGCCATATGTTGTGTGCTGTGTGATTCCATGAATTGCTCTTTTTCTATGTTTTGGTGAAGGGTTTCTACTGATGTATCAAATGCACAGGTATAATGAGGTGTATTTTTTTTAATAAAATCAACATTTAAAAAAATATTAATACACAACATATGGGAGAGCATCTAGCATGTGACATTCCAAAATCAAAACCCCAAACAATCATGAGAGTTTTCATGTTGCTTGATTCAGGTCCATACATGGAGGCAACATCAAACAGTGGTCAAAAGCCGCTGACCGCTAAGGAGCTGAGTCGATCCAGTCAGCTAGGGAATTGCTGACATTCTAAGATTTATCTGTTTGTTCGATCCAGGTCTACACATGGAGGTAAAAACAAACTCAGTAGTTGCTGACCGCTAAGGAGCTGAGATGATCGATCCAGGCAGGGAATAAGCCGACATTCTAAGGTGTTGTCTCTTTGTTTGATCCAGGTCTATACATGGAGGTAACAACAAACAGTGGTCAGAAGTCGCTGACCGCTAAGGAGCTGAGTCAATCCAGTCAGTGAATCAGCTGACATTCTTTAAGTAATCTCTTTCCATCCCCATTCTCTTTGTTTGATCCAGGTCTATACATGGAGGTCACAACAAACAGTGGTCAGAAGCCGCTGACCGCTAAGGAGCTGAGTCGATCCAGTCAGCTGGGGGAGCAGAAGGCTCTCGATGCCTTTGCACAAGAAGCATCCCTCGCCAAGGATGAGCCGGGATACCAGCTGCACTCTGCTGCCCTCAAGGTTGGCCATTTTATTATTATTTTATATGTCAACTGAAGCAGTTAAAAGGATAGTCCAACCTTGTCCTTTAACAGATTTTCATCAAACCTTCACTAATATGTTTCTTCTGCTTTGATTGATACCAACATAATTTTAGGGTGCACACTTCATACATTTCAATAAATGGAATCATACATCTATGAAAGTAAGTTTGCACCAGATTGAGATGCTTACAGTTTCTGAAGCTAAAAGTTTCACATCTACCAAAGACAGCAGACATGAAAATGTATGTAAGATGAGACAGAAAGGTTACAGCTTGTGACGAGTTTTCTGCTTGATCGCGTAAATCAGTGAAAAAAACAAGTCAAATACCTGACTCTCTTTGTTACACTGATGTATTAATCACAATGTTTACAATTTTGCTGTTTTACATTTCAGTCAGAAATGACGGATGCAGAAAATTCTAATCGCATTAAGAATGAGAACCTCTTGAAGACAGCCTGCCACAAGAAGGTATTTATTTGCTGTTGTTTTTAAATGTGGGGATCAGAATTGCGTGAAAGTATGTCTCTGTTTAACAAAGAACAATTTCTGATGTAAGGTGTTAAGAGAAGTCAAGAAATGTCAATCTCTCGTTACTTTTGCATGATAATATTTGTTATAATTATCATACAAGTGATTATTGCAACAAAATATATTAAAATATTTGAGGCATGGAACAACCAAATTTTGCAAGACAGATGATGGCAATACTTCAGTGTCTGTCAAAGTATTTCCGTAGTTTCTACTGTAGTTTTACCCCATTCTTTACTAAGCGCACATATTTGCAGGCCGTTTTTTTTCCACTCTAATAAATTAGCAGCACAACTCCCGCGTGATCTACTGTACAAACAATACAGAACAGATTATAAATAAACTTTGAGTTCCTTGTAGGATGAAATTAAGCCACATCCCTTGGTTTGTGCTGTTCCCTGGCACATTTTGCAATCCTTACTGGACCAGGGCCATGTTGCATATAAGTTTTCAATCATTGCAACTTCCCATCTGTGGTAACTACCATCGCAACAGCCAATAGACTTTCATTATTGCACCTGTTGCCATGGTAGTTATCATTGATGGTAAGTTACAATAATTGAAAACCTACATGCAACTTGGCCCAGGGTTCACAAAGTCAGAAAACCTATCCGTGGGTAACGGGTTATTATATGGTTGAACTTGATTGGTCTGTTTTGTTGTTTTACTGCATTTATTCTCCAGATTCTTGAGGTGCTAGAGCACACTAAGGAGAGTACAAGCAGTAGCGTCTTGGTGCTGCCACTGAATGAAACAGACCTCAATGAAAGGCGAGTCCTGGTCAATTTCATCTAGAGTTTTCGATCTCTCCAGAGAGTTTAGCCAAATCTGTTTCAATAGGGAGCAACATGGCACATATTCTTTTGTTACCTGCTTGCCCAACAAAGCAAAGTGGACCATACCTATTGAAATAGAGTTGGCCAAACCTTGTGTATAGATGGCTCTTGGACTCGCCCATGGCCCATCAGTACCACCAAACCTAGCTTACAGAACTGCTAACCAGTACGAGTTTGTTGTATTTAATGCAAATATAAATGGGATGATATGACAATAGAATATTTCTCACCAACATTTGAGGGTCCTACATAGTAAAGTCATTTATCTATTCAGCTATCGCTCGGTTTAGCAAATATAAATAGTATGATATGACAATACAATTTTGCTCTCCAACATTACAGGGTCCTAGTAAATTCGTGTATGGATTCAACTATCGCCAGGTTTTGCCTCTAAGAGATTTTACCCACAATTCTTCTACAATACTGATTACTTTACTAAGCAGCCATTTTATTAGTTTTGTAGAGGTCTACTATGTGTCTTGGTGTCTCCTGGTATCTTTTGCAGCTCTTGACAGCTTCTTGGCTGTTTTTGCCTATCTTTGGGTATTGGCACTCTTGGCTGCTTTTAGCCGTTTTCGTTAGGACCGCGGAAATATGAGATTTAAGGCTAAGTAGATTTTTAAAAACGAAATTGATTGGCATTATGAGTATCATATATCTTTCATATTTCGTGATCTGTTTTTGAGGAGAAGTTGTTTCCATCAATCTATCTCATTTCGCACCTTTCTCCTCATTGCTTTTTGTGTATATCCACCAGACTGGGTGCTGCAATCGATCGAGCAAAAGCGATGTATGAGGAAGCCATGGTAAGATTCAGGACAAGTCATTTTATGTGCACGATGTGAAGATGTAACATATCTTATAATGTGTGATGTAACCAGTCAAGGAATTGACATTAAACTTGGCAAAAGAGTGGATCATCTCCTTATGTTTAAGACTCAGGAGGACTGTAGCTGCTAAATGAAGTATTTATTTACCCTCAAACGACACATAATGATGATATGATCGTACACTTAGAAGCCGAGTTCCTCGTCAGACTTTTACATTGTTAACTCGATAATTAAGCCCTTATTATGTAGGGTCCAACTATATGCCCATGCTGAACTTTATCATTATGTACAATCCATTATCAAAAATTGTTATACAATTTCTTTTACTCTCAATGTGATGAGTGTAATTCCCAATCTGCGCTCTAAATGTATGTTTGTCATTGATTAAGAAGCAGTTTTCATAATCTATTCAAATTAGTTCTAGTTTATATCCTGACTTGTATCAAATTATAACATTCACATGTCCGTAGAGATTCAGTTTCAATGGGTGAAATAGACACTAAATCTCCTAGTTGTTGCTAGTTGGCCAAACCTTGAAATCCTTTGGTCACATACAGTGGAGCTCAACTACAAACTTGCTTTTATCTAGAATGGACAAGTTTAAGTTGGAATCCACTGTATTGGTTGAAAAACATGCATGAAAATACACTGTGTATCAAAGCTCTGAGTTTTGCCAGTCAGGGCCATGTTGCATATACATGTAGGCTTTCAATTATTGTAACTTACCATCAATGTAAACTACCATGGCAACTTTTTTGCGCAATCTTATTTGATTGAGCTGTTAAAATAGTACACACCAGTAAGAAATTTGCGTTCTTATAAGAAAAAGTTATTTGTTGTTCCACCAGCTCTAACCATGTCATATGGTAAACGCACCTTTACTTACACTGCCTCATTGTTCTGGAACAATCTCCCGGAACACTTAAAAATCATTGATTCAATTGATAAATTTAAGATCACTTTAAAGAGGCACTAATTATGTAACAGTATGCATTTTTTGATACCCAGTACATCTCGTATCTTTTATCTTGTATCTTGTACTTCTTTCTGTACAGCGCATAGGAACATGTTCAATCACTCTGTTTTACGTGCTACATGAGAATCACTAATCATTAGTAGTAATTATC
Source organism: Arbacia lixula (assembly GCA_963669155.1). Taxonomy (NCBI): domain Eukaryota; kingdom Metazoa; phylum Echinodermata; class Echinoidea; order Arbacioida; family Arbaciidae; genus Arbacia; species Arbacia lixula. Next base: position 2,346,143 of record OZ022588.1, read on the forward strand.
GTCACTCATTCTGCTCCAGGGGGACTTTGTCAGCACTCAGGCGTTCCATGGGGGTGTGATGGAGCTGGATAGACTGCTGCAGGGCCTGTGCAAGCAGCGCAGACAGCAGAATGTAGAAGCCTATTCCAAGGAGGTGAGGCGTGTGGAGAGGGCAATGACCTCCCAAACCATGTCATCAGCTTTAAAGGGATAGTTCCCCCTAAAATTAAGTTTGTTTCAATAAAAGCAGACACATGAAAGAAACATGAGCGAAGCTTTGATGAAAAATTGTCAAAGAATGATGATCGTTTGAAGGTTTGATTTTGTGATGTCACATGCGAACTGCTCTCCATAACGCTGTGTGGGCCTACAATTTTGGTTTGAAAATGTCAATTATCTGAGAAGGATATGCATCCATTTGATACACCATTAGCAACACGTTTATACACTTACCTCTATGGAAAAAACATATTCTGCTGTCAAAAACAGCAAAAGAGCAATTTATGGAATCAAACAGCACACAACATATGGGAGAGCTAGCACCTTCCACATGATGTGACAAAATTGCAATTTTAAAAGATGAAGGATTTTCAAACCTTCACTAATTATTTCTTTTTCTTCATATTTCTGCTTTTATTGAAACCAACTTAATTTTTGGGTAGACTATCCCTTCAACTATTCCTAGACTACAGACATGCTAGCCCTTTTACAAAAGTCTTGAACATTGGCATGGATTAGCAGTATGCCCTATATAACATCAAAGTAAAAACTTTGTGAACCTTATCAAGAAAAGTGACGAATTATCTTTGTTTACTTTTGTGTGCATTACTGTAGGGGGAAAAATCCATGCATGGCACATAAAAGATGATTTTAAAAGATGAACAAAATAAAAATTGGCATGCTAGAATTTTGTGAACAGAACACAGGTTGATGACAATTTGGGTAAAATTCCAGAATGGCCCAGTCAAAGGTTGATGAACCATGGCTAAAAATTGGCATATATCATTTTTTTCCTTCTTCATCTGGTTTTTCAAGGTTGAAGCTCCCTTAAAGACAGCCAAGCAGGTAGCTTTGCTATCCACTGACAACTATGACACAGTCTTCAGCACTACCAGATTTGTAAGTTCTCTTTCCTATAGAGTACTGAGGTGTGATGTCATTTGAGCATATTGTCAGAACAACTGGTTCTAAACAATGCGGTATAGCAAGCAGCGTTGATCACAGCGGGGTCTGTAATTGGGAATGCCCGACACTGGCCCGATAGACAGTATCGGACCGCTAAACCTCTCACTGGAGTGAGTTTATTTAGAGCCATTTGTCTTGACAACATGCTCATATGACAACACCACTTCGGTACTCTATACCTGCTTCTTTCACCTTGCTTTGTCTTTGAATCAATTTACTGATTTTATGGACATTTCCTCTGAATTTTGCAAGAATACCTGTTAACCCATTACTCACGGTTTGATTGTCTGGCTGTTTGAACCCTGGTCTAGTAAGGATGTCAAAATTTGCCATAGCAACCAAACTGCAGCAACCAAATGGGTGTAGCTTAATTGTGTGCTATAAGGTATTTGAAGGTTAATTATTCATAGCCTGCCATCTATTGTCGGAGCAGCAGATTGAATGGTAGTCATGCTGCTTAGGATCTAAGTGGTCAAAGCCAGTCTGAATATATGCAGGCTCTTTAAAAAATGGGGGAAGGAATAAACTTCATTCGCCTCAAAAAGAGATTTTCTTTTATGTACTCCTGTGTATGTACATGTATAACTTTTTAAATCGTTACGATATAATTGCTCCTCTACAGATCCGTACAGTGTGCCTGTTGAATTTGAACGAGGGCAAACCCAAGCACTGGCCCAGTGACCTCAAGGCTAGCATCATTGACCTCTTCATCCAGTCTGACCGCGACATTCAACAGGTCATCAGGTCAAGGGAAGGCTGGTGGTCAACACTTGTGGGATTTTTCCAATGGATGATGAGCTTATTCAGTTGATACAAAGTTAATTGTATTCTATGCGAGCCTGTTGATATGTAAAACTGTAGCATCTATAATGGTTCGAAATTGGCGGTGTTGCATTCAGCGTTATACCGATTCTATGCAACATCACTCAAGTAAGACATAAACTGGTTGGACATTGTTTAGAAGGCACGGACAGGCATTCTCAACACTATGATCACTGCGGCTTGCTCTGCCCACCAATTTTACAACCAGTTGTTTTGACACCATGTTCATGTGACATCGCACTTCAATACTGTTCCTCCACAGTTAATGGATACTTCTCTCAGTATCATTGACAAGCAACTTAAGTGTATTTAAAGTCAATTAGTTTTTGCCAAACTTGGTAGTATGAATGCAAAGGGAATAAAACCATAAAAAGAAAGATGATTATAGTGACAAATGATAATAAAAGAAAATTTACTTTTGACATCCACAATGAGCTGCAGACTTCTTAGACATATGATTGGGCCGTTCTGCATAAAATGTGGCATTTGCTTGTGTTTTAGCACAAGCAAGGGCCACAAACGGAGTGCATATATGTATAGCGACTTCAAATGCTTCTGACCAATAAAATTATCATTTTCTTAGTCTGTCAAGATATTTCTGATACATGTATATGCAAATATCAACTCATTTTGGGGTTTTGTAATATAGAGTAATCCATGTGAAATATTGCTTGTTCAAAGAAAGAAAAAGTCAGGTTTGAAAAAAGTTCATACATAATAATTATTGCTTTGCCTGCACTTCTACATGCATTTGAGTTTTCATTTATTCCACTTTAAACGGCATATACTGTACTGGGAAGGCAAAAAAGCCTTCAAAAGGTAATTGTTAGCAATCCTCTTGCCAATGGTCTTAAATTCATGTATTGTCCATTTTAGAAACTTGCTGAAAGTTATTTGTCCTGAAATGATCCACATTTGGAGTAATCAACGATTAATGATTTAATCCTCAAAATGTTCGGGCCGAACATTTTTAGGATTTGTAATTTAATCACTCATTACTCCAAATGTGGATCATTTCAAGGCAAATAACTTTCAGCAAGTTTCTAAAATGGACAATACATGAATTTAAGACCATTGGCAAGAGGATTGCTAACAATTACCTTTTGTAGGCTTTTTTGCCTTCCCAGTACAGTATATGCCCTTTAAAGGGCATATAAAGGCAGTTGAGAAGTCAGTGTCACGTATCCAACTCTCATGATAAGAGAGAGGAACTGGAGCTTAGTGTAATAGAGGATATGTGTACTTCTGCTTTTAAGATGATTAGTTGAAGATGATGAAATATGCAAATATTGTATCATTTTAAGAAGTCTTTCTTTCTTTCATCATGCAAGTGTCTGTGCATGACATAATCTGTTAAGGGAAGTAACCACAGTATCAAATGAAGCTGTACATGGAGTGTACCAGTGCATTTCTCCTTTCATTTTATATAAAATATCACAAACTGAAATGAATGACATATTTATCTTATGTTACAGTTTTTCCATGAGCATTACCTATTTAGTACAAATATGTATTGTAAAAGTGACAGAAGTGTTAATAAACTTCCATTTGAAGCGAACACTATGATTTGTTTTGTATACAGTGTACATAGGCCCTACTGATATGTGTACACGTATATAGAGAAACTGGTAGTGGAAGGTTGATACTGTATTTTTCGTCTGCCAATTCAGAGGGAGAATGAATGACGAGTTGAAAGAGCAAGAGAGCAATCAAGAAAAATAAAGAGTAATGGAGAGAGAAAAGTTCTGAAAAAGAGACAACATAAGGTGGTTCACGAACCACGAGTCTCGCATGATTTTGCAATCAATTTAGAGTGATGAGTTGTTTTCCAAATATCCAAAATGGTACCTAGATGACCTTTGACCTCATCATCCTTATAAAGACACGTGTGGTATTACCCAAGGATCATTTGTACCAAGTTTGATCACAATTGATGCAGAAATAAAGAAATGAGAGCAAGTTAAACAAAAACTTTATCATTTTTGTAACAGACCAACAGAAAAATGATGCACATGGCCTCATATCATTTGACCTTTAGACCCCTAGATGACCTTTGACCCCATCATCCTCATGACGAAATATGTGGTATTACCCAAGGATCATTTGTGCCAAGTTTGATCACAATTGATGCAGAAATAAAGAAATGAGAGCAAGTTACACAAAAACTTTTTTGTAACAGACCAACGGACTACAGTAACAGGAAAAGTGATCACTAGGTCTCTGCCGAACTTTTTTCAGGCGAGACAAAAAGGTACATGTATACACAAAGAAGGGAGAGTTGGCAATCAAGATAGAAGGTAATGGGGGGGACATAAGGAGAGTTGATTTGAAAAGAATTCCTCGCATTAAACTTGTTCATGCAAGATGCATTTGTAAAAGAGCACTGAGATGAGAGTAGTGGATGAGTGTTTGGAAGTAGGAATGTTGGCAATGTTTGAAAAATGTTGATTTTCACCAACCTAACAAATGCAAATGTAATGTATGACATTAAGCTCTACACAGACACACACACACACAAGTACCCCAACATTCTACCTAGGTAACCAGTCAATAGAAGATACCGTTTCGGCACATGTATCCACATTATGGCAACTTCCAAGCTCCATATTGTGAAACGCCCAAAACTGTATTTCGCACGACATCCTATGAGGAAAATTAATGTTTTTTCAGAGGCTCTTTTTTTGTATTGCGGGGGCGAAATCATCCCCGAGCCCCCGTAATATTTTCATTGTTATGTGATGAACAACTTAGCTCTGGGGAGTATTCCGAAAATTCACAGAGATAACTAGAGCAATTCGACTGCTCCGCAGTCGATAAATATGCCTCCGCCTCTTTGCTATTCTCAGAAAATGTGCATGTTTGGTGGGCAATGTACCATTGCTCCTATGTGAAATGAAAATATCGCATTCTGTTTTTTTAAGTTTAGCCAAGTTTGGCAATGTTCATTGACTTTTGACCTCTTACTTCTTTCCAATCTAACCAGTCTGTCTAAATCCATCCTTGTATCAAGTTTGTTTAAAATTAGCCAATTTTGGGTGAAGTTCATTGACCTTTGACCTTTCAGGAATTTTACCCAAACTTCACCAGTCTACCGCCATGAAGTGATTCATCTCTGTACTATCTTTGGTTTGAATTGAATCATTAGTATTGGATTCAATGTGAAAAATATCTATTTGGGGGCAATTTTAAGCCAATTTTGGCAAAGTTCATTCACCTTTGATCCCTGACCTTTGAGAAATTTCACCAAAAATGTCATCAGTCTAGTAGTGATCCATCTTTGCACCATGTTTGGTTGGTATTGCTCCATTGGATTTGGATATATTTTGAAAATTATCACTTTGGGGGCAATTTTTAGCTAATTTTTGGCAAAGTTCATTGACCTTTGAACTCTCAGGAGTTTTACCCAAACTTTCACCAGTCTATATACCTCCATGAAGTGATACATCTCTGTATCATATTTGGTTAGAATTGTGCCATTGGATTTGGATTTAGGTTTATTGTGAAAAATATCAATTTTGCAAAGTTCATTGACCTTTGACCTCTGACCTTCCATTAATTTCACCAACAATGTCACCAGTCTATCCCCAAGTAGCAATCTATATTTGTACCATGTTTAATGAGAATTGCATCCTTGGATTTGGATTTATTGTGAAAAAGGTCAATTTTTGGCCAATTTTCACAAATTTCATTGACCTTTGACCTCTGACCTTTCAGGAATTTTACTAAAAATGTCACCAGTCTATCCCCAAGTAGTGATACATCTTTGTACCATGTTTAATGAGAATTGCATCATTGGATTTAGATTTATTGCGGAAAAGGTCATTTTTGGGCAATTTTTACAAAGTTCATTGACCTTTGACCTTTGACCTCAATCAGATTTGACCCCAATTTTATACACTTCATTAGTTATATGCAATACATACATGTACCAAGTTTGAAGCAAATCTGCTTAACGGTTCTCAAGATATTGCCTAAACGGATTCGGGACGGACGGACGGACGGACGGACAACCCGAAAACATAATGCCTCCGGCCACTTCGTGGCGGAGGCATAAAAATTCTATTTCCCCTATGACAAAATGTCCTTGAAATTTTATCTTTGGGATTCCGAAAATTATTTTAGGAAGATTTTAACCAATATTAATAAGCGCATGCCCTGCACTCCTAATAAACGTCCTTTCATGTCTTTTGCATACATTAACGCCATGAAGCTGATGGTGTGACATTGCGCATCAATGTCTATCAGCGTGCCTTATTGCATTTGATGCGCTTATATGCAAAGGCGCGTGCACCTGGAGACAAAATTGCTTGGGAGCAGTTTTATCTCAACTTTTTTTCCTAAGTGCGTTTCGGAATACCGATTTAGCTCATTTGCATAAAATTTTTATCTGAGGCTCATTAAAATTTTATCTCCAGCGTATTTGAATACAAATTTTATCTTTTACCCTAAGTTGGCTTTTCGGAATACCAAAAGAAATTTTTTTTTTCTCAGATCATTTTCGGAATACCCCCCTGGAATTGCACCTACAAATGGAATATTAACTGTGGCAATTCAAAAAGAGCTCCTACATGTAGGCCCTGTTTCAACAAGACGTTCTTAAGTTATGCACGACATTATGCACGCCTGGTGACCTGTTCTTTCGCTAAATGAGATACCCCAATCAATGAGAATCTGAATGGGAACCCAAGAACAGGTCACCAGTCGTGTGTAAAGATGTGCGTAGCTTAAGAACAGCTTAGTTAAACACCCCGCTCGAAGCATAAAATACATTTTAAACAAATGGAAAGGGCTACCCACCAATTTCAAATCCAAGTAAACAAGTGGGAAGATTACACTTTGACATATCATACTTTCACTGCACACAAAACACATGATAAACATTGCATTCATGATTCTTGGCATTCACCACCAAACTGCATGTACATACAACTGCCTACGTACACATTAAACAAAATACTTGTACAATGTATGCTGTTTTACCAGACTTTAATTGTGTATGGTGACATTGCTGTATTTTCTTATGACAGATTGAATGTTTTCTCGCCCATGAGAGAGAGATGTGTGTGAGTTCTTGTGAGGATTGCTCCCAGACGAAACTGACTAGGAGCTGTAGATGCCGAACCGTTATGTATCAGTACATAATCATGACATCTCTTGTAAGGGTATGAATGTACGACTAACTGGCACGCTGAGAAGTGTCCAACAAACAGGCTTCCTTCCTATTCCCGCAGGGCAAACTTGCGCATGGGGTACATGCTGGCCTTGCGGATCTGCTTGCTGGTGCGGCGGTTGAGCTCGGAGCGGCTGAGCTCGCGTCGGATGGCCCGGGTCTTCTTGGGGCGCAGGTCCAGCGGCTTGTGCTTGCGGTCACGGTAGAACTTGCGCAGGTTGTCCTTCTGTGTCTGGTGCATGACGGTGTGTACGCGGGCAATGCTCTTGCGGATGACTCGACTGCAAGACGAATACACAGAGAACACAGTGTTTACACAATTTTATTGATCATCATTCTGTATATTTCAACTATTTCCGATACAACACACAGCTTGGACTCGCATATCAAAGACCACTGACATAGAGAATACCAAATTTCCATTCCAATATCAAAAGCAATTTTCTTGGTCCTCAAGTTTTTTTTCCTTTGACTTGTCATTGCATGTGTGATATGCACGATAATGTCATATTACTTGATTTATATGCAGGAATGACTTCCACTTTTCCCTATTACAAGACTTGAGCACAATGTTTTGTATTTTCACAATGAGAATCTACAACCTACAACATACACTTTAATCATGAAAGCGAGTGGTCAAGAATTGGTTATAATTATGCCATCAAAGGAATTGACAGAGGGAAAGGGAAAGGGAAGAAAGGGAAGGAGCCGCAGTTTTAAACCGCGGTATATTTTGTCCAGTTCAGCACGAAACATAATTTTTAGGCTAAAGGAACGTGTTTCATGCTGTAGTGTAAGTGCAACGTATGGTTAGCTTCGCGAGGATGGTGTGTTTTGGAGTCCCACTGTTTAATGAAGAGAGCCTTTAATTAGAGCGGAGGAAAATTAAAATCACTCACATCTTGGCGAGCTTGGATGCCTGTCCTCCGGTCACCTTGGCAACTCGTAGCTGAGCCAACTCCTGCTTCAGCTTGTTGAGGTTCTCCTCCAGCTCCTCCTTCTTCTTGCCTCGCAGCTCTCGGGCCTTGATTCTCGTCTGGGCATGAAGGGAAAAAAGAGCTAATAATCAAAACAAGTTCATTCACACTTTATTTCCTTCCCTTCACACTTCCCTTTGAAGACAAAGCGCATTCATCATAACCTTATCCAAGACTGTAAGCCGATGAATCTCTTAGTGTGTGCTTGCAGAAAAATAAACCCACAAAAAAAATTGAAATGCACCGAACATATGGAAAGAGTGAAATTCCTTCCCCACCTACCCATCCACCAGCAACTGCCATTGTCGTTAATGCATGATGCTTCTAGCAGAAAAAAAAGGGGGTTGACAAGTCATGTGCGATGCACAATTCCAAAAGGGAAAATCTCATTCAAAATTGAACGTTCAAAGGATTATTACACGAATAATAATTGAAGAAATGTCATGAAACCTGCTTCCTTTGGCTTTGACTTCCTTTCAGCTTGATGTGAGTGGTCACTTCTCATGATTATTTTTCAAACGCGTCATCAGTATAATCCAACTGTAATATAGAATCTAATTATGGGACAGGTTCCAAGAACATGCAACTTAAGCCATGCAAATGAAAATAGTAGTGTGGTTGACTCTAGCCTAGCCCTAGGCAAATCCAGTGACCGAAATACGTTTGGGGTTTTTATTTCCGTGAATTTTGAGAATCTGGACTGCTCGCCAATTTTCCAGTTGACAAATTGTAACTGGTACCAAATGAAAATACCAGTTACCAACTGGTAACAGTTGATTCCGGTATAACAACACGTAAAATTATGAATGTGACGTGCTGGAGCTCATGTATTACTCATACATGTCATACTTATACTCCACAATCGCATAAACCATTTGCGAAATTGCCAAGAAGTCCCAATACGTACCTTTACGGTTCTTGTATCGTAAGGCATTATGGGATGGAGTTCTAGTACGCGAGCGTTCAGTGATCGCTGCGGTTATTGACTACAATGTAATTTTCATGTTACAGATTTGCTACGTGGATCGGTTCCAAACGTGATAATTTTCAGTAAATCTAAATTGTATTTTTACGATGAGAACTCTTGATTCGTATTATTGTATCTAAATAATGATTTATGAAGGGTTTGTTGAGAAAATAATAAGCAAAGAGAGGGACCTTCGAGATGTCGTCGAGACTCGGGTGGTAGTCCCATTGTGCAAAGATGTGTGTGTGTTGTGATGTGATGTGTGAAATTAAATAAATAAATAAAGAGTACAATAATTCGAATCAAAGTTCTTATCGTTAAAATATGATTCAGATTTACTGAAAGTAATCACGTCGGAACCGGTCCACATAACAAATCTGTAACATGAATATAATAATATTTAACTTCGCGCTCGCCGCGGCTAGCGTCATGTGCGTTGTGAACAATATGATCGTGGCGACCGCTGAACGCTCGCGTACTAGAATTCCGTCCCATCATGCATTGCAATGCAAGAACCATAAAGGCACGTATTCGCGAAAAATTAGACTCAGGAAATATATGGCATATACAGTAAAACATGAATTTCCACGCATCGAGAGACAAGACTAGCGACATGAAAATAGATCTTCAAATTTCAACCATCAATAGAGCCAATCTTTCTTTGAAAAAAAAAAAAAAGCCCATTTTAAGTTACAAGTGTGTTTTGGGGTAAAGAGAACCTAACATTGTGAAAGTTCATGATAAACCCGAGAGTCATGTAAGTCTGGGACAGGGTTCGGCGCTAATGCACTTTGGTATCCCACTAGTTTTATGAATTTTAACCTTAAACCTAACCCTAACCCTAAACCTAATTCTAAACCTAACCCTGACCCTAATAACCCTAACCCTAGACAAAATTTTCACTGCTTAATTTGCCCAAAAAAGTGATTTCTAGGTCACTTTCTGCCGACAACAATCAGTATTGCAGCGTTCCCATTGTGTGCATTATATATGTGGGATACCAAAGTGCATTAGCACCCAGGGTTCATATCAAATTCAAGTTCCATTATGAATGGCACTGTCATGACTGTACTGCTCATTGCCATTTTGGCCCATGACAAATGGGTGGGCGACAATTTTCAAAAGTTTAGACTACAATTATGTCTTTTTCATATTACACATCATGAGTTGTGACGCTGGTTAAAGGAACAACTATTTTTGGTCTTGCATGTACAGTCGAAGACCACAATACAGTCTACTTTTTCGTTAAAAATGAAGTTACCGCTATCCGAATATGCCGAATAGATAGCGCAATTCCGAATAGCAATGTAAATCATCGGAACAAACATAAAATACTACGACAGGGACTAAGTTCACCTTCACAGAGACAGATTCATGTTTATCAAATTTGGGATAGTTTATCTCTCTTCGAAGTTATGGAAGATCAATAATCATCAAAAATGTAATTGAGAAGGTATCAATCTTCATATGTATGACTTTATCAATTGCAAAAAATAACAGATTCATGTGATTTAAAACGATTGAATGCGCAGTTTTTCGAGCTCGTACCATAATTGCAATAAGCGATGTCAAAAGAGACCGGTAGTAAAAGAAGGACCAAGGGTTCTACTTCCGCTAGTTCAGTTGAAACTTTGTCGTAACCTCCTAAGTGATTTTGCATTGTGTGCAAGTAGCCTTACCCCACCCCTTTAGCAGGTGCGCATAGTAAGTGTACGACCAGGAAGAGTTTTCCGTGCAAGAAGGAAGTCCACAGATCAAGGAGTTTCTGCGAGGTTAATTTGTGATAAAGCAGCCTGCAAAATGTCGAAGAACACCGGAGCCTCAAAATTTAGGAAGGTGAATGTAGACGAATTCGATGAAAATAATTTCCAAGATGACCAGATTGAGGACGAGCAAGCATCTGGACCCGACGAAGGCGAAGTTCAGCGTCTCCTCACAGGGTATCCTTTCTCTATATCAAATCCTGCCCGCCCCTTCGGCAGGGAAGGTAGTGATCGTCCCGCTTAAACTCCCGGGCGAGGCAGTGGAGTATATGTAAAACATGTATTGTAATTGTAAACCAATGCAATGTCAATGCAATGCCATAACTAGCATAGCAAGCATCAAATGCATTTATGAAATTATGTGCAACCGCATCTGGGCATCAAAGACACAGTTAAAAAGACTGTGTAAGTAGTTAGGTTAGTACGGAATTGATTTTTGAGTTGAGTTATTCTTTCGGAATGGCCGTCTGTGACTGAGTAAATGGCTGCAAAACTAGAGTCGGAGAGAATAGCTAGAGTGTGGTGAATAAGAATAATCTTTCAAGTTTTGTGAGAGGTTAGTTAGTAGCCATTAAATTTGAGACTACAAATGTGGACACGTACGGCTAGCGGCTACTGGTATATGAGAAGAATTAATCACATATTCCTCACATTAATTAGGAGACTGTCTCTCAGGCCAAGGCCAAGGTCAGATCAGCATTAAATTGTCAATTCAAGTCGGCTTCCAAAAATCTATGGGAAGTCTGTTGATAGAAACAGTGTCCAAGTAAGTGAGAGAGAGAGTCTCCTACAACAGACATGTGTCACTATTAACAGTCTAGTCTTGAATAATTTAGTTGAATTTAGTTGCCAACTCCATATTTCTGGTTCATAAATACTATGCAAATGTGTGTCCTCTTTGTAAAGTAGGAAGGTACTGAAAATAATATTTATGTAGTCAGACAATCTGACATTCTTTTTAGCTCCTGTTTTTTTTCTTATTGGGATAGTGTAGTAATGTATAATAATTATTATGTATAATATAATGTATAATAATTATCTATTATGACGTAACGTGCGTTATGCGTTGTTTTGTTTTGATTAAGCGCAAAAGTAATGCAACGTATTTTTCAAACGTATTGATTATTGTTATTTGATTTTTTTGTTACAACTTTGGAGCACATGACTGATACTCGTTGTGAATCGCTGAATTACTGTGAAGCTCACGCTACTAGTACTCTGATATCATATTTTTGATTCTGCTGTTTTTGTCATCACGTTTTTACCTCGGGACGGCTGTACTTACCACATGAACTTTATGAACTTGCCTTGGGGCTGCTATTTGTTACTCTTATAATAAACTGCCGGAACTGAAAGAATTGTCTGCTGTCTGTTTCCTGTCTGCGTACCTCATCCCTTCAATAGTACCAATTGGAGAAAACATTGCAATGGTTCGCCAATGATAATGTCTTAGTGTGTCCAAAAATAACTAAATATCAGATTAACTGTGTTGTCATAATGTAATACTAGTATGAATTGATTTTCAAAATTGTTTTGCCTTTACCTGGAGTACTTCAGAAAAAAAAATGCTGAAGCATTGCAGATGGTGCTGAGAAATCCACCGGTTATGTCGAAAAACCAAGCTGTCAAAGTGAGTATTCATAATGATAATGGATTCTTTCCTTTTAAACAAAAAGACAAAACATGATTTCTACATAAACTATTTCTGTGGTCCTGCTCACAGTACATTATATATTGCCCCTTAGCCCCATATATCTTTATGGTACAGTTTCAGTTAATTGCAAAATCAACTTCATTTCCACATTCAGAACATTGATTCAACATCATATAAATTCAATTTAAAAGGTAATGTGGCAGGCACATAGCCAACATTTTATAAACACACAGAAGTCTGTCAAATAAAACATGAAAAAGAATCAATCAAATATTGAATAATTAGATTAAAAGCCTCTCATGTTTATCATCTCCTTTCTTTTTCTACCTAAATTTTTGTAACTTTATCTGTGTACTAGTGTGTAGTGTGTACATGTTGTATTCCATGCTGTATGATACTGTTCTAATCATATTTTGACTACTTCACATATAGTACAATACATGTACACTTAGTATCTACATGTAGATCTGAACACTCGCTGTGGCTTCCTCCACAATGTTGTATAGAATTATCATACTGTACATGTATTTGAGACTACAATGACAACAACTGGAATCCTGCTAGCCCATTGGCTGTCTCCATGGAAGTTACATTCTAGACACACTATGCTACAAGGCTCTGATTTCCACTTGTATTCATCCGTGACAGGAGAAGGCATTCGCCCTGGTCATCAGAGTGCTCACGGCCTTCAAGTCGTCAGAAATCGCGGATGCGGTCAACGGACTGGACAACGACTCCATCGATGTTCTCATGAAGTACATCTACCGTGGGTTTGCCTCGCCTAGTGAAGGAACTGCTAGCGTCTTGCTTACATGGCATGAAAAGGTACACAATCAGAATAGTGCGCAGAGTAAAACCTATATAAAGACCGTCAGAGGGAGACAAGAAATGCAGTCTTTATAAGCAGGTAGTCTTTATGTATACTGCCTTACTCAAATCTGGGTTATTGGTATTCCTAGATTGTACCTAGCATTCCTTACATACGACCAAAATCTGGACAAGAAGTATTTCAAACAATTACGGAGCTCTTTCATCATCATTCAATGGTTTTAATCTCACAAGAAATAAAATATGCTGGTATTGTACTTAATACAAACAGGATTGTTTGTTTGCTCTTGAGAATACCACCATATTAAATGTTCATTCTTTGGTTGTTTTGTTTGTTTTTACAGACGTATGCTGTCGGAGGAGTGGGATCTATAATCAGAGTACTGACAGACAGGAAAGGAGTCTGAAGTCTCCGGAACGCTAGAATATTGACCACTAGATTTTATACGTACATGTAGTATTGCCACCTTCATTATTAACATACTAGCATACCATGTGTACTTTCAACTTATTGAGCATTCCTCTAAAAGCATATTACCGGAGATGCAAGTAATTGGGCAAACAGTCTTTATTTCTGCACAAGCATACCCAAACATTTCTCCACATTGCAGACTTTGAGGGAGATTACACAGGTTTGTTTAATCCTTTATGTACCATTCATGCATTTGTGTGCAAACCTCATAGAGCACTGGTTTGTTTGGCACACAATGGCTTGAAGTAGTGTTCAGGCCCTGAACTTCAATCTACACTACAGCTCAAAAGAAATTGGCATAGGAAAAGGGAAAGGGAAGGAGCCGTAGATTTAAACCGTGGTATATTTTGTCCAGTTCAGCATGAAACACGATGGTTTAGCCTAAAATGCATCATGTTTCATGCTGAACTGAACAAAATATACCACGGTTTAAAACTGCAGCTCCTTCGCTTTCTTCCCTTTCCCTTTCCCTATGCCAATTCCTTTGAGCTGGAGTGTAGCTAGCCTCTCTGAATTATGAATAGAGAACAAGGAACAAGCACAACAACAGCACCAAAACACTACGAGTACACTACTGGGTGAATCGCCATTGCTTTAGAATAGATAGTGCTTGTGCCTGCCTGTCCGAAATCGGCCCATTCTTCCAGTGAAGAATTTACTTTCCCTTAAACATTGACAGATACTTTAAATATATTAAAGTATTGAAAACTACTTGTATGGTACATACAGTGAATAGATCCATGAAGCAGTGTAACAAATTATGTAATGTTCATCATCTGTGACATGGTAAAAAAAATAAACAATATACTGTATGTTACAACTTCCACATCATATTGAAATCTTTGCTGAGGTTATTTTTCTTTCTCTACAGCTAAAAAGCAATTCTGACTCATTTCAAGCAATTGCTCACACAATTATGTTGTGTTTGTATGTTAACCCATTTTCCTTCATTTTTGGAATTTTAGTATAACACTCATATTTTGTTACTATGATGTCATGTAGTAAAGAACATATATAAAGTGAGTTAACTTTTTGATGATTTCAACATATTACCAGGTATGTTGAAGAAGGGTAGATAACTGACATTTCTTAGTCCATGTATAAGACGTTGGAACTTAATAGCATGTACCGTAATATGAACAATATCACAAATGCATGAAGATATTAAATTGCTTTCATTTTACAGATGATGATAGTATAAGTTGGAAATTGTGATTAAGCTTCCAAAATGATATATTGTGACAATTTGTTATAAAAAAATGTTACAATGCTTAGAACATGTAGCTCATTGTTCACCATTTTTTCTCTTTTCCGATAGAATGAAGAGTGTATTTCTTTGTGTGTCAGTATGGTTATGATGCAAAACACACTTCCATTTTCAGACAAATTTCTGATGTTTCGAATCGCTGGATCCCATTGTAGGTAGACCTTCCTAGCTTCAGAGCCTCTTTTCACGCTCCTACAACTTGTCAAAATGTTATTCTAGGTATGCACCAGGAGGCTCAAATTTATACTACAAAATGAAAGAGCTCCCTACAGTGGGAGGGAGGAATCACCCCAACTAAAAACTCCTCTCTCAGTCACTTTGCTGTCTGACATCACAGGGTCTTACTTTCAGCCAGTGGCTGACCTTGAAATCTCTCTTGCAGAAATATAGGTGGCAAGATATACCTCGGTGGCATCTCATCAAATCAGATGTATTTCTACATGTGGTGCAAATGGTGATTCAATCAATCATTTCGTCCTGCAATATACCCAAGATGTGATATTTGCTTTAGTTAAAATAAGCAGAATTTGAAAAATTTAAGAGGTATATCAAGTCATAAACTACCAAAATGTTACACCCATACACAAGAATAGAATTGTAAAACGAGCGTAATATATCTCAATAGGAACTTATTTTGTAAATTACATTGTAGCACGAGTTTCAAGTATATATATGAAGCATTGGAATTTATACAAAAGGATGAAAAAAATATAAAAACATGATGCACCAAAAATTTTGTTCAATGTGTTGCTTTGTGAGAGTACATGTAAGATGTTTAATTTGTGTTTGTCTTTAATTCCTCTCTCTCTCTCTCTCTCTCTCTCTCTCTCTCTCTCTCTCTCTCTCTCTCTCTCTCTCTCTCTCTCTCTCTCTCCCTCTCTCTCTCTCTCTCTCTCTCTCTCTCTCTTACTCCTCTAACAGCGAAAGAAATGCATGAGGGCTAGTCTTGATTTCTCCCTATTTATTACCTTATTAGCACCGGAAATGTCTGGATTTTGTTTCCTAGTTTCAGTGTGAAAAAGTTGCTTGTAAAGGCATAAACTACCCTAAAAAATATAAGTAAACCCTCCCTATATTGGTGAGGGAAAAAAGATAAATTCTGGATATCAAAGCATGCAAAAGAATAGGAAAGTTAGCCTTTGACATCTCAGCCTCAATACAGAGTTGTTAATTTACCTCCCAAAAATGTCCATCTTTGTATCATTAAAACATCCAAAACTTTCTTATTATTCCCCTAAAAAAAACCTAGAATCATAGCTTTTCCTGCACCCTTCTATCCAAAATGGCCCATAACTTGTTAATTTGTCTTTATTTACAGACAAGCAACATGCATGTTACAGTGGTTGTTTTCGTTGACTTGATCTCCAGAGCAACCATCTCTTTCCTTTCTTTGATGGTGTATGTCAGATGGTGTGTTTGTGTTTGTGTGTGTGTGATAGATGGTTAATTTTTTTGTAATTGAGTATGTGTGGCAGTTGTGTGTAATATAGCTCTTAGACTATGGTAGTACACTATAATGAAAGATGACATATATATGCAAGGATGTTCGAAGCTAACTTTATTCATCCTTGTGTGTGTGTGTGTGTGAATTTGTGCGTGTGCGAGTGTTTGTCTGTCTGTAAATGCATGCGTATGTTGTACAGTGAAGGGGGTGTTAGTAAAATGATTCCCTATATTGAACATGTATAGAATCAGAGTTGCCCACCATTTGCAATGTGTGGACCTGAGATCACAAGGGATTGAACAATAATTTGCACTTTTGCAGCTTCTGCATACCATTTTGCCATGATTATAATTTAATGAATACAAAATTCTAGTTTATTGAAGGGATAGTTTACCCTGAAATTATTTTTGTTTCATTGAAGGCAGACACATGAAAGAAACGTATTAGTGAAGGTTTGATGAAAATCAGCTGAAGAAAGGAAATTATTCGATATCAAAGTTTTGATTTTGTGACGTCACGTGCGAGGTGCTCTCCCATACATTGTGTACAAAAAAAAAATAAATAAAAAATGTGCATTTTCTCAAAAAGATCTATATATCCTTTTACCTGTGCATTTGATATATCTGTGGAAATATGTTTTTACACACATATCTGTACAAAAAAAAACATTCCATTGTAAACAGAAAAAAAAATTCAGGGAATTATTTTGTACACAACATATGGGAAAGCCCCTCGCACGTTACGTCACAATAGCAAAAGTTTAAAATCAAATAACCTTCTTTTTCTTTGACTGATTGTCGTCAAACCTTCAATAACATTTTTTTCCTGTGTCTCCTTTTCATTAAAAATAATTTCAGGGTGAACTATCCCTTTAAATTACACATCTTTCATCAAACTATACAATGAGGTGGATGTAATCAACTACAACATTGCATCTTCTAGGCCAAGGTATAAAAATGACTCAAAATGAAACAAGAAAAACATGAAAAAGTGTATAAGATTTTCATTTTTTTTTAATTTGGCCAATGATAATCCTGCACATGTTGTGCAATGAAACTGCTCAAAAACATACAACTGACCATGTTAGTAGCATGGAAAGCAAAACAAAACACTATACATGTAATGATAAATATCTCATTGTATACTGTAATTACACTAATCACCTATCAATCTATCTACCTTGTTAGTCAAACTATACTGAATGGCAAAAAACACCCTTTTTCCAATCGCAAATGTTATTTAAGTAAAGGATGGGCTTACATTAATGACGCTTGTTACCCAAATGTCAAATGATTGATGTTGCAATAGTGCCGGTATAAAATGAGAAAAAATATAAATAGAAAACAAAATACTTGCAGCTGCCTTAAAGCTGTTACCAATATTATTCCTTCAACACTCTTGATCTGTAATCAATAATCAGTCCAGCTTTGCCATAAAGCCAATATGTATTTCATACTGTAACTATCATCAGGAAATACACTAGTGACAAGATGAACTGTTAAGATGAACTGATAAGATGAACTTGTAACATTGTTCAATTGTTCATATCTCCAAAATACTTTTTGCAAGGATTGTCTTCATCATCTCAGAATTAGTGTGCTATTTTCCAAATTATGCTGCAGACTTAATTGTACACATTTAACAAAACAGTGGATTTGCACAGCTACCTTGATTTAAGTAACACTAACATGACATACCTAAGAGAAGAAAGTACTTCACTTTTACACAATCAGGCAGGAATCTCATGAATGTTGGAAAGCAAAGAGAATAATTTATGTTCAACTTTTTCTGGACACAAAGGTATTCTCCAAGAAAATGGCAGGATGTATACAAGAAATTATTGTCATTTTTGCTTTATATTGTTTTGTGGCAGTTTGTATTTATAAGCTCTGGAACAATGTAGTGCTGGAGGGGTCCATTGCACACATTTCCTACATGTAAAGGAGAAAGAGGGGCGGGATTCTTGCGACCTTGGCCACGCTAAGCTCGCGTCATAATCGGTGAGCGCTCACTGGGTTCTGATCCTGCTCATAATACGCCTGTGAGGATAAACATATGGCGTGTCTTGTCGGCGATAGCAATATTCTGCGGATATTGCCAGGACTTCACCAAGCATGACAGGCATATCAGTGGCAGAATTGGAGGCAGATAGAGGTAGTGTTTGCCAACATCTATTTGCCAACCTTTTGGATGTACAGTATAATCAAGGTCTAGTTATAAAAACTATTCAAATTAAACAAGACATCCAGTAAACTTGAGACTGCCGAGGTGGAGCGGGATGGGGATAATCTATCAACACTGTCTAGTTCTTCCAGAAGTCTCTGGATGGGCAATCTTGAGGGAACTAAAGATGATCAACAGCCATTTGATCCCTTCCATTGACTGTGATACATCCTACAAATAAATATACATGTTGTGACAAGTGGAAAGCATGTAGGAGTGTTTGCCCAACATAGCAACAACTAAGAACAGACAGTGCACAGGTGGATGAAAGTATCCATCACCACAAATAACAGCCATATATTTGTGTACATTAGGAAAATAGGTTAATATTCCAAGGACAAATCAAACAACCCACTGCAGGTTTCGAAAAAATGTCCTCAATTTATCTTGTCAGTCATATCCATCATAAAATTAGACTACAAAAAACAAAATATCTACTCAACACGAGGACAACCACATACACGTACCAGTACACAGTCTGCTATAAAGTGCAATAATTGAGTGCGTACGCCACATTTATTCACTTTTACAGTTATAGTGGTATATTTAAAACAAATATTTTGAATGTCACAGTCGTTAGTATACAAGTATGTCGAGATTAAACCTAGATGTGTATGTACAATGTATTGATCAGTTGTGTACATTGTATGAACTAGACTCTATGCTATCTAAACACATTTCCATCACTTGTGATAATAATGTAAACTCTTGAATCTCAAATGCTACAAGTAGGGACCGATTGCTATCATCAGACTATCAAAGCAAATAATAAAATAAAACAAAAACTCTTCATTTTACAGCAAATTTATGTCCAAATATAATCTCATCATAATAACAACATTGTGCAAAGGCAAGACAAAAGGGGAGAAGAAACAAATAATGCATAGTGTATGACACAGGTATGCAGTAAAGAGATATAAATGGTAATGCTGTGGTGTTTTTCACTTCCCCAAAAGCCCCCCAACCACACCCCCAGCGGGGAAAAAACATGGGGTGGGAGGGGGGGAGGCGCAGGGTGATGTACCCTGTGTCCACACGCAAAAAAATCATTGTTTAAAGAATCATTGTATAGCCAGCAGGGTGTCCACACGCAAATAAAATCTAGACCAAAATTCGAGAAAGAATTATCGTTTAGCAAACAGGGTCCCATCTCATTCCGTCTTCGGTGAGCGCGCAGAACTTTGGAGTTGATTGGGTCACTTGTGTGCGCGGCTACGCTAAGCCCCACCCAGTTATATGACATATCATTAGTCATGTCCACACACACAGTGCACCATGTTTAACCGCGATTCTTGATCTTGATTCTAAATCAAAATGATACCCAGACCCATGTTGTGGACACACTATTTGCCCCGCAATGATAGAGCCCCGAGGAAGAAATGCACTTGGTTAGCGCAAGGCACCTCAAAGATTTTCAAAATCTGAAAGAGAAAAGTCCAGTACACAAAATATTCTAATATAAACCCTTTCTATAAGTGCTCCCCCAAGGACTTACATCGCACCAAACTGTATCACAAAAAAAAAAGCTAGAAGAAAGGAGAAATTCAGCATAATTTAAAGGTGTATCAAGAGCAAAAAAAAAACAATAAACATGCAAGTACCGTACATAAATTATTCAAAATTAGGACATAATAGTGCTGAGTTATTAACAGATATCCATACGGTATCTATCCATGACTATCAATATCCGCATCCATTTCAAAATTTCAGATATGGATATCTGTTTTTATGCTTCTGGACTCATCTTTCCCCGTAACATTTGTAGGTACTTCTTTTTTAAATGAATGAGGTATAGTAAGACTTTTATCTCTTTGTTTTCCCTGTCATTTTGCCATCAGAACCAAGTCAGTGCTGTAAGATCTTGGTGCATGAAATTTCTGTCTGTTTCATAGGATTCATATCCGTTTTCTACAAAATACAAGTTTTACTCCAGACATTTTAAAACTCACCTTGAAGATTTTACTGTGAATCACATTTTACTGTTTTGATAAAGGCCATTTGAATATTCATTTTGAATGGAACTCAGAGTGAGGCCTTATGATGTTTAAAACAGTCAAACAGGTATGCATTTCATGTACATGTACTAGCACATCATTAGAATATAGCTGTTAATTACATACTGTGACTTTCTGAGAGTAAAATTACACATAAACATTAAATTTTGAGGGACACACTCCTCTCATAAGTGTACAAAAATATGAATGTATACCTGTACTCCCATCAAACACATCCTACGCCTCCAAAGACATAGTGAAAGGAACCGATAACAAATATACAACCTTGAATTCAATACAGGCACTGAATTTGTCTTTCCTCATCTACATTAGTACAACACACACAAAAGACAGGGGAATAACAAGAAAAAAAAGGGAGGGGGAAAAAAATAAAAAAAATACACTGATACTACATAACTTTAAGACATGTATCATGTGCATTGTTTTACCAAGGAGCTTCAAACAGAAGGAAATACAACTACCTGCCCAAACCCTCTGGGGTAACCCTTGCATTACAGGGCCTTGAAGACCCCATTGGCTTACTACACATCTTTCTGCCAATGATAATGAGAGAGTAAAGTGGGATGCTTTCATGCTCACTTATTTTCACGATACGAATGAGCACTCATTGTTAGTACTCCAGGTTGTTCCGAGCTTCCTGGTGAAACAATGACACACTGACATGACTTTGCAGTATGACACAAGGAAACAAATCACATCACTTCATAAAATATGATCTGCTTCCATATTTGCCAGCATTTCTTGAATTTTCTTCAGAGATATCACCAGAGTAACACCACAGAATGAATGAACAAACGATCTTAATTCCTAACCTTCAAAAGTTTACAACACAATATTGACATCCAATCTCATTAGTCTGTACTAACGAGTTGTTATACGTGATGCATGACCAGAGCCTTTGGAAACAAAAAATAATCATTCTTAGCTTTCAAATTGACAACACTTCTACTGTTCTTTGAATGTTTCCATGGTGAGAATGTACAAATAAAAATAGTAAGCATGTTGGTAATACCATGTGGTTGTATGCTTTCAGGATATTTGACAACACTTTTGCACAGCGGATTTGTTGTCCGAGAACAGAACATGAAATACAGTGTAAAATCAAATGAAGTTAATACCATTTAGAGCAATAGCATTACGTAAACATTTCTAGTGTGTTGCCAATTTAAAAATTCAAATGATTATTTCACATTAACTTTGCTTTTTTAAAGTTATTACAATGGTGATACACCAACTAAACAAAAAAAATATCTTCATCTTGTTAAGAAATGCATTCTGCTTAATTCCATTCATATTTTATCATTTTTAAGACTTCATAAGTGGTGCCTGGTCCCAACTTATGTGATTCATGTTGTAATTAAGTTTCTCTCATTATTTCAATGTGACCATGAAATTACAAAGCAGACTCATGCACCAGTTGTATCGAAGTCATAAATACTGGGCATTATAATGTTAAATATTATCATACAATATAATTATCATGATGTAGCTTTGTTGAATATACATGTAATCATGAGCATACTGGTGAACAGGTGAGGTCAGGAATATAAAAATATGTTTCAGTTATTGATTATATTTGGAGGGGAGGACAGTTCAAAAAGCAGGTACATTTTGAAACTATTTTACAATTTCACTTCTTTTCTGCTGCACACAAAAAGGCAAAAAAGTGCTGAGCACTACACTGTAACTCTGCATAATCATGCACGATACATGGATGTAATGCAAATGCAATCCATTTTGCTGTCAACAGCAACTTTCCTTATTACAGAACTACTTTCACAATAAAGTAATACTGTAAACAATATTTGGTAATGGAGACCAGTCTGAAACCTGCATCTAAATGAATCATCTTTGTAATTCATATTGGAGACATATTATTTGACTGATCTCAAACCAAGAAAATCTTATATCCTCACTAGATACTCTGCACGATCAGATAGAAAGCTTTGGTTTTGATCTACCAAGAGGAATAATGGCTGGTTACAGCCATTCTTAATTCAAAGGTCAGCGACAAGGCGTCATTACTCACTACAAGCCATTGATAAATTTGTAACCTGGCAATCTACAAGAGCAAAGAATACTGCAAAGAAAGATCTATGAGAGAGACGTAACAAACTCTGGAACATATTTGAAGTAAGGAACTGACACATTTCTTTAGTACAACCTTGTTTTCATATACATACGGTGATAGATAAAGACATGGTCTGTTCCCATTGCATTAAAATGTCCTCCAACTCTCTCCTTGATGGCTCCTCAACTCAAAGAGCAAAACGGAGCAAAGGAGAGAGCGAGAGCAAGACAGAGAGAAGGAGAGAGAAAGGGAGGGAGACAGAGGGTAAAGATGGACGTCATAGATGGACACTACTACCAGTCCTTTTTGTGCTCATCCATACTGACGCCACCCGGTCCGAGCGCGACAATCAGCAGCAACCCCCCGATGACCGAGAAGGTCTGGAAGAAGTCGTATTTGAGGAAGTCACGCATGGGACGGTAGGCGGGGATGTTCCACCAGGCGTTGGCGTAGAAATTGAAGATGGTCAACCACAGGACCAGGATCAGCGCCGAGAGCTTGGTCTTGTAACCCACGGCGACCAGGCCGATGAGCACGGTGCCGACAAGGTTCTGGACGATCTGGAGCGGCGTGAAGTCAAAGCGGATGAGCGTCATGAACATGAGCACCAGCATGATACGGCCGCTGAGCTGCATGTACGTCTTGGGCTTGTTGGAGCCAGTGTCAGGGACCCCAGCAAACATACTCTTACCCTCCTTCTTAGACTCCGCCAGTAGCAGGATCACACCGCCAACCAGGGCTATATTTCTGTGGTTGTCATGACAATAGAATACAAAAATTTGAAAACATGATTCAGTAGTCTACATGCAATTTAGAGAGTGTACCAACAGGAAAAAGATGGGTTACAAGGAAAAGAGGAAAGGAGAGAGGGAGAAAGAAAGAGAGAGGGAGAGATGGAAAGAGAAAGCTTATGATTGATACATTTCTGGAGATAAATAAAAAGACAAAGAGTGAGAGAGGAGAGGGAGATAAAAAGGGTATAATTTTTTCTCACTGATTTTCCAGATTTCATTTATGTTTACAAGGAACTAACATTGATTGATTCTATAAACAAGAAATCAATATCACTAAAAGTAATTTTTATACTCCCAACAGGTAAAACAAATATTTGCAAATGCTCATTCACTGAAATGCTTCACTTGTTTTCTTCAATAAATCAGAGCTACTTACCGCATAAGAAATTTGATGTCCCACAAAATGCTATAGCCTACAGTCTGTCAGGAAGAAAGACAGAAAATGGGGGGAAATTATTACAAAATTGAAATTGCTTCATATCATCCATCTTAATACCTTAAACACAGATCAGAGAGAATAATAGGGAAGGGAAGAAGGAGCCGCAGTTTTAAACCACGGTATAGTTTGTCCAGTTCTGCGGCTCCTTCCCTTTCTTCCCTTTCCCTTTCCCTACGCAAATTCCTTTGAGCTATAGTGTATGTATTGTCCTTTCATAAAAAAAATAAATAAAAAAAGAATAGATTTGTCACAGTCCTTTCATTATCAATAACATAATGCAAGATCTTGAGAAAGTTTTTTTTTAACAGAACTATTAACATTTCAAAATGTTTTATCAGTATCAAATAGGCAAATGAGGCAATTTATCCCCACAATGCAAGAACAGGAACGCCCCCCCCCCCCCCCCAAAGCAAATTACAAATAATTAAATAAGCCCCTGAGAAGACAACAGTTTTTCTCATTATGGTTTCATGCACAGAAGAGTTCAAGTTTGAAAAAAACAACAAGTGAACAAACACATTGGGCTTAGAAGGAGATTAGTACCCACAATGCAAACCATTTTCCCACTTAAGGGTACATGAATATTGCATCAGGTTTAAAAAATAGCCCCAACAAACATATTTCAAAATGATGAAAAGAAAATATTTTATTCTTTTTAATTTTGCACTATTTGTCTGATTCTCCTCAAATATTTCAATTATCTGTTTCTCGTAATTTCCCTTTAATATAACATTCTGGCATCTGCTTGATCTATCTTACACTGGATACAAGTGAATTGCTCCACCCTTCAATAGCACACTGCACATCTCTCCCTCACCATTACTATCTCTGCCCCTAGAACCAACTGACCGGCTGACCTCCCCCCCATGCCCCAGCTGTCTGACCATAGTTACACACTATCCACTGTGCCATCTCACTGCCTACAAATCAGCTGTTGAGCTGCATGTATCTTGCAGATCACATGGATGATTTTGCAAAAGTAAGTATCTGAATATGTAAGATGTACATGTACACTACAGCTCAAAGGAATTGGCATCGGGTAAAGGGAAAGAAAAGAAAGGGAAGGAACCATGGTTTTGATGGTATCAAAATCAAATAAAGAAAATATAAGAAAACGAAGTTGAGCCATAATGAGTACAAACATGAAAACACTGTTTTTACAACAAAATATTTGATAACATACCAGTATTTAAATATCAACAATCCATACCATGCATGTACAAACGCAAATGCAATATACATGCACCACACACAAAATGACAAACTGCTTTAAACCGGTTTTCATTTTTCAAACGTTAAAAACACTGTGGCAAATTTGCAGGTCTAAAAACAAAAATGGTTAAAATACGAAGTACCACCGGAAGTGGACACAAATAATGCACTGTTTAAGCAGGTTTCTCACAATATTACATAAATGGAAACTGACTTTCAGTGGAATCATATTGAGCACATGGAATGATTTAGGATTTAAAATTTTATGACCAATTCCAATCAGCTGGCTCTTATTTGTGTGCAGACCAATTACCAATGACTGTTATATTGTACAGTACATCTTTGCTTTGTGAAGCAATCTGCTCAAAATGTATAGCAACTTGCACTGCTAGACCAGGAAAGATTTTCCCTGGACCATTTGATATTGAGTTGATTTTCGGATGGGTTGTCAAAAGTTTGGCCTAGACACACCAACAAAGGAGAGGAAACAATGCATCCCCCCTATACCACAACTGCTACCATCCCCACCCACAATGCACCGCCCCCCCCCCCCCCAATACCACCACTACTACCACCCCACCCACATTGACTCATAATTAGCTGACTTCCACACTGTACGTGGACCAGACTACTGTTTGAGTTGAGTATCTGCCCTCCTCTCTCTCTCTCTGTCTCTCTCTCTGTCTCTGTGTCTCTCTGTCTGTCTGTCTGTCTGTCTGTCTCTCTCTCTCTCTGTCTCTGTCTCTGTCTCTCTGTCTCTCTCTCTCTCTGTCTCTGTCTCTCTCTCTCTCTCTCTCTCTCTCTCTCTCTCTGTCTCTCTCTCTGTCTCTCTCTCTCTCTGTCTCTCTCTCTCTCTCTCTCTCTCTCTCACTGTCTGAGGAGTAATGAAACAAGATCCCTTGTCACTTCCTTCCAACATATGACTCACTCTCTCAGTGCCGATGAGAGCAACGCTCACGAACAGCCAAATTAGAGATTATCCCGGCACAATCGCGATTAAGAAATCCCTCATTCAAGGGCAGGGGAATGCCGCTTCCCATATCTTGGTGTGTCCTGCTTTTTGTGTGTGTGGATACCATCAGCAGTCAGTATTATTTGTGATGACCATGCAAATAAAAGTACATGTCTGTAGATATCGCAACATTTGCTTCCTATAGATGCAATCAATTGAGCCACTATTGAGGGATGTTCCTCCCATGCTGTGATGAAGCATGAAAATGCTTGCATGGAAAGTTACATAGGAAATGCTTACATGTATAAAACAGTACATTATTTTCTTCCATTATCTGTGGTACTTAATATTTGAATAATTTCATTTTTGTTGACCTGCAAATGAGCTACACTAGCCATAACGTATGAAACAGCAGAACCAGTTTATCATTTTGTGCCAGGTGCAGATATGTGAGTTTATACATGCAACATATATGGATTGCCAATATTTGAATATGATATCAGTATGAAATGAATATTTTGTTATAAAAACTGTATTTGTACATTTATTTGTACTGTACATGGGATCAAAGAGAAAATCTTTGTAAAGCTTTCTTTTGTGACACAAAGAAGAGTACAATGAATCTGCATTAATTAAATGGTTGATGGTACTCCCAGGGTCATCCCCAGTGTAGATAACGCACAGGGCAAACACCACACATCAGGTCCAGAAAGTGATTGTGAGCTACGTATAAATTTACAGTGCCACCCGTAAAATCAGTATCAGTCTTATTATTCTTATTGCTTTTGCTTTCTTTGAGCCATGCATTCCATAGTTGTGTACCACATGACTAGCACAGATATCTGACAAATAGAAACATTCTGCCCTTTTTCTGGTAACCACCCTGGATACTCCATGTAATTTAACAATCTTTGGTCCTACCTGAAGAGCGATGATGAAAAATAGGAGGCCGCAGGCAGCGGGTACTTGTTGTCTGCTCAGCACCATGATACAGCCAGCAATCTGCCCTACCAGGTTGGTGAACACAAACAGAGACCTGGGCAAGGGAGATGGGCAGAAGAGAACGTTTGTGAAGGTGTCACGGGATCACGGTTGTGAATAGAGTCATTGGACGAAGAAGGTAGGTGGCCAAAGCATGAAGAGGGAAAATAAATGCCGGAAGAAAATTACAATGAGGTAGAGCATTAAGCATGAAGGAGAAAAAGGACTGAAGAATGAAGAGGATGATGTAGGAAGGCAGCAGATGAAGAAGTTGAGGAGGAGGAGGAGGAGGAGGAGGAGGAGGAGGAGGAGGAGGAGGAGGAGGAGGAGGAGGGGGGGAGGAGGAGGAGGAGGAGGAGGAGGAGGAGGAGGAGGAGGAGGAGGAGGAGGAGGAGGAGGAGGAGGAGGAAGAGGAGGAGGAAGAGGAGGAGGAAGAGGAGGAGGAGGAGGAAGAGGAGGAGGAGGAGGGGGAGGAGGAGGAGGAGGGGGAGGAGGAGGAGGAGGAGGAGGAGGAGAAGAAGGAGAAGAAGGAGAAGAGAAATTATGGGTACAAGAAGACAATTACAAGGCAGAAATACATGAAGAGGTGCAAGAGCCAATGGTGAAGAGAGATAAGAGGACAAAAGCATGGTGAATGAGAAAGCATGTTTTATCCCAGGACAAATATCCCAGCCAAAATAAGGAGAGGGGTTCATAGGGACGACCAAAATGGGGTCACATAAAGGTGAGGTCTTACCCCAGGAACCAGCCAAAATAAGAAGAAAGATGCCACAGGGCTTATCCGTAGCGGTGGCCCAGGTGCCAATCAGGGGAAAAAATAATTCCAACATTTTGGGGGGCAACTTTTTGGGCACATTTGCAGATGTGGTTACAATTTTACATTGTGTCTATGGGAATTTGGGGGGCTCTTTTCATATATGGCCACCTGAAATGTCAAATGACTACTATAAATGTTGTTTTAGCCACCAACAAACTAGGAACTACAAGTTTTCAGTGAGAAGGCAACCCCTGGAGGAGGTCAGAGGGAAGGCAAAATGGGGTCACAACAAGGCGTGGTCTTACCCCAGGAACCAGCCACACCCCCAGGTCTGGCTGATATAGTCCCTCTGCTCCCCCCACTGGAACCACATCCTGATGCCATCTTCCAGGAAGGTACTGATCAGGCACAGGCGAGCCACATGGGGAAGGAAGTGCTTGCTTTTCCTCAAAACCTAGCACGAAAATAACAACAAAACAAATATTTATAAGATCATTGTCTTGAATATTTCATACATGTCCTGCTTGTACATGTGATTAGAAAAAACTTTTTGGCTCTACCCTATGACAGCATACTAGAGTGCTTGCTTTTCCTCAAAATCTCACAACAAAAAATTACACTGATAAAGTAAAAACATAATCATTAGATATTCTTTACCCAATGTACTCTAAGTATCCATGGTATTGATTATTGATAAATGTTTGAAACATACTTTTTGCTAATTGACATCATAATACAGCATACTTCTGTGAAATAAACATTGTCAAAGGTATGACAAAAGCACATGTAGAAAATAGGTTATTTTATTTCCTTTCTTTCCTTTCTCTATTAGACACACAGCTTAATTTCATGAAAGAGCAGTGTTACTTTTTACATAGCACTTGATGCAACATTTGCATTGAAACACATCACTGACATATTATCTGGGTGGGCCACGTCAGGTCGATGAAATCAATCATTGTAAACAGCAGCAATGCTCACATTACTTTACTTGGCATTACCACAGCCCACTACACTCTTTTTTGACTTCATGCCCAGCTGTTGTCAACACTTTTACCTTTGAAGTTTGTATGCAATGTATACACATTTTTTTACAGACAATCTAGTACCAGTATACATCAATCGTATGTGCATGAAATACTGTAGTACCGGTATTGAGCTTCGAATTGAATGGACATGTTTAATATCATTTATCCAATTTACAATTGCTTGTGCACAATTAGGGCATGTCCTGTCGAATTGATTAAACTTACTTGACAAGGTCATGGAGATATTGTACAAAACAATCAATTACATCAATCAACTGATTAAATCATATGACAGCTGTTATGTCTTTCTGTACAAATGATTGAAAACTGAACTCTGGTTGACAAGAAACTCGTGCAATTTGTAGTTTTGTGCAGAATGCATATTTCCTGCTTATCTACAATATTTTTATTACAAATGGTGTACAAAGAAAGACAAAAAATATAATTCTTCAATTCTGCTTAAGAATGTAATGAAAGCAGAAAATTGGCCCTCTGGGCCCTGACCATAAGGGCCCATACATGTACATGAGCATAGATTTGCATAATTTCTTGTTCTCCTCTCTGGAAATCTTAATAAGTTAAAGGTTAACTATGTAACTTCAAAATGATATCAGACATTTAACCTATAGATAAAGATTTTTTTTTTTTTGCTCTCACTGCGTTTGACACTTTTCTGTAATGAAAATTAGTATGAACGCAAATTTAAAAAAAAAGTATTTTGACTAAAATGTGTGTTTGTCAATATTGTTCATATTTGTTTACCCTTTTTCTTCAACAACTCTTCCTCTTTTATATAGAGTGTGTAAAAAAAGAGAAAAGGAGTAAAGTACAACAAATGTCACATCCAACATTGCTTCTTAAGCTGAAATACGTTGAGGCCCGTTTCAAGAGTAGGATAAGGCATACCTGCTACATGTGTAATATACTTGCTGTATATATACACATGTTCAGGTCCATAGGGAATTGTGGATATTGTGCACATAAATTGTGGTGACTTCAAAACCATGAATTCTTGGACTGTTTTAAAGTCTTCCCAAGATTCATACATTAATTCCATGCCCCCAAACCTTAAAAATAATATCAGCTTACCAATGCATTAGGAGAAAATCCAAAATTTATTCCCGTTCAGCTTATGTAGTAGCGTCTGCTCTCCGTTTGTTTACACGTCGAATGACCGTATTAGCATACGAAAAGAAATTTCCACCGTGACTAGTCTTTATCAAAGTCTGATGGCATTATTAAGCTCGTAATTTGTAGAAGCTCATACGTCAAGTTTTGTAGCAGACAAAAAATAAAAACATTGTACCCAGGTTATAATGAACATTTACGTGTGTCATTGAATATAAATAAATAAAACTGCCAACTTAATGAGATTTTGTAATTTATTTCTAAATTATAAATCGTAACAACATTTAAGCACAAATAATATCGCGAGGGCTATTGTGTGCACAGCCTGGATGTTTACAAACATGCTATCGGCACTTCTTTCGCTGAGCCCACTATCGTCCTCCCCGTTACGTGTCAAATAAGGGCTAGGGGGAGCTACGAACTTTTACACGAAAATTTCCTGAGGTTAGAAATCTGACGAGCGGTGAAACCTGATTAGCAAAACTACTTAGAATTGTGAGTAAAAGATTATGTCTTTCATTTTAATTTGCGAATCATATTCCAATTAGTGCAAGGAAGACGGCCTGCAAGTGATTTCATTTAATCTATGCAAATTAAATAGTTATGCGTATTTGAAATTATAGGCCGTTCTGCCTTACTTCGTACACACGGCCTATGGAGTTTGAAGCTGGTGGGATAAGGGCTGGTATAAAAATTGTAGACTGGTAACCATACACTTCACTTCATACTAACTGTATCACTCTACACTTAGTGGCCCCTTCTAAACCCATGATCTCCTAACTCCTGGCAACTGCAAAAACAAGTATATTAGACGTGCACACTGTGCACGTGCACAAACATACATGTTCGCCACAAGACATTCCATCAAACATAATGAAAACAAGATCAAAACATATCTATTTTTCTCAAAGTAATGTAAAATGATCACATTATTTGATGGAGTACATAGGAGACACATCTTTTCCGTGACAAAAGTTGAAAGGCTGGCATTTTTTCCCTGAGAAAAAGGCTCTTTTTTAAGCATGAAATAAAACAAAATAGTTTGTCTAATCTTATTAGTTAGAATCACAATAGTGCAACTCTTCTAGCTTGCGTTTGTAGCTTTTCAGCTAATGGAGGATATAAGATCAACGATGGAAAAGATTGAAGACAAATTGTCTGAACAATAGTCAGTAGATCTGGTCCAGATGCAGACCAATTTCTAATCTGTCCAAACACAAAATTGTGGGCGTTTCTCATTTCCTAAAAATAGATAAGCCTTATTTTAGTACTGCACAGTTGCTTCAAAGTTTATT
>OZ022588.1:2380065-2572616 GCA_963669155.1 Arbacia lixula
CATTATCATGATACAAAAAAAAACTTCAGAAGAAATAACCTATAGAATAATACCAAACATATTAGCTTAGAATAAATAAAAAAGCACACGTTTATCATAAGCAGATAAACATAAAGTTAAGGCACTGAGTAATAGACATTATCTTAGGCACATCTTGTCATGATAATTATGAAGTGAACGATAGCATGGTGGTACGACAAATAATTATGATTTTAAATGCATTCATAGAAATCGGATGGAAATAGCACTTACAGACATGTTCTTGCCAATCTTGATATCCCGAATAAAAACATGTATATTTAAAAGAAACTTCACTACTACTTACCACGCGCCCCGCCCCCCCCCCCCTCTCTCTCTGTCTCTGTCTCTCTTTCTCTTCTCTCTCTTCTCTCTCTTTCTCTAAATCTCTCTCTCTCTCTTATTCTCTCTCTTTTATTCTCTCCCCCCTACTGTTTTTTTTTTTACTTAAGCGACTTTCTACCCCCCCCCCCCTCTCTCTCTCTCTCTTATTTGACGCGTTTAGTTAATTTTCATTATCTCCCCTCATCTCTCATCTGATTTGTTTTCTCCCCCTGCCACCTTTCCTTTGACGTCCTCCCCTGGGTGATCTTCCTGCATCCACCATTCATTCCCGTTTGGATACCCTCGTTAATACCTGATTCCACCTCTCTCCCACCACTGTCTCATTACCTGTTACACCGACCATAGCTGTCCTCATCCACCTTTCTCCTTCCCCATCAAAGGAATATTATTTATCTTTTTCTCGCCTGTATTTTTTCTAATACAGTACAACCATCATGACCACATGTAAAGAACTATTTCCATACGTTTAAGTTCCATCTTGTATACCATGTATACAGTAGATTGCATTTTCATTTCCATATTCAAATTGACTAAAAAAGAAGCAATATAAATAAAAGGAATGGAACAGGCCGCCAGAAATGTATGAATCCTATTTAACAAATCAACCAATAAAAGCAAGAAGGATGATGATGGGTAAATAATCTGGGTGATTATGTAATCAAGAATGTTCAACAAAAGAACCAGGTGTGGGGATGGAATAAATGATCACATCTGAATAGGAAAGGAATGAAGGTGATCAGAGAAGTAGGATACTTACTGATATGATGAATACGAACATAATTCCGAACAGAACTGAACTAAATACCTAACTTAATTGAAGTAACATGGCTAAAGAGAAACTAAACAAATGAGAATTCAAAAGAACAAATAACCTCCCTACAATACGATTCTTGACTGACAATTTAAAAGAAAGGTGGGCAAGAAGTGTACTGAGGTAGTTTTTTTTTTTTTGTTACGCTTTCTTATGAATTCATTTGTGTTCTGGAAGTCATAGTGAACACTGCCAGACTGCCTGCCAGTCTCTCATCTCTCATCTGATTTGTTTTCTCCCCTGCCATCTTTTCTTAGTAAAGAACTATTTCCATACGTTTGAGTAAAGGGCTTTCTGAAGTAATTCCAATGCTCCATCTTGTATACAATAGATCGCATTTTCAAATCCAGCTGGTTCCAAGATTTTTTTCCGACTCGTTTTTCAATCATTTACAGGATGGATCACGCTGATATTACTAATATATGTACAAGATGTAACTACATGCCTAAGATTTCTTGCCCGGTAAGCACTAGATTACAAGATTTTTGGCCATCGAGTTTTTCATTCATTTGCACTACATGATGGAACACGTCTTGAAGACTTAAGTCCTGATATGCCTGAGGTGCACCTATTTATTCTGGGGTTCTTTGCTCGCAGCAAGATTTCCTAGCATGAATATAATTAACATAAAGTGCATTTGCATATTACAAATTGACTAAACAAAAAAGAACCAATATTAATAAAAGGAATGGAACAGGCCATCTCGACTGCCTGCCAGTCTCGACTGCCTGCCAGTCATTTGTGTTCTGGAAGTCATAGTGAAAGGTTGTGCTCACGGCCCAGTTGAGTGTGGAGAGTAAAACTAGAATGCTCT
This sequence comes from Arbacia lixula, assembly GCA_963669155.1. NCBI lineage: Eukaryota > Metazoa > Echinodermata > Echinoidea > Arbacioida > Arbaciidae > Arbacia > Arbacia lixula. Next base: position 2,382,054 of record OZ022588.1, read on the forward strand.
TGAGACTGCCTGCCAGTCTCGACTCGTATACGTGAGTCTTTTCGGCAACGAGCGTTATGAAGAATTGTAAATAAGATCAATTATTTATTTCTATAAATTACAATTACACCAATCAGTAGCATAGTGGTTTTGTTGTCAAAAGCAAGTACAAAACATCTAACATAAAACAAGGCCCAACTGACAACACATACTGAGTTGTCTTTTCTTATTATAGACAGCTTCTTCATAAGGCATTGCATATAATATTTCATAAGGCCCGGTCACACCGCCAGGACTTTGCTGGAGCGTTGCTGGAGCGGTGAAAAAAAAAATCGTCACCGCTCGTTAACGTTCACCAGAAGTTGTCCACCGTTCAGGCAACGCCGTATACGCTAGGCCACCATTGATGGTCCCTCCTACCGCTCCGGAAGTGTCGAAATTCGGACCCCTCTCCCTACCTTTCAAGGAACGCTCCAACAAAGTTCGGGCCAGTGTAACCAGGCCTATAACCAGGGATGTGTTATGGAAGGATATGAAACAACTTTCTTTCTTTGAACCTATGCGTGGCACCGCCGAAAAAGAAAATGTCTTCTCAGCATGTGCTTTTCAGGTGTTTTAAAAATAACGATCAGGATTGCGTAGTAACGGTTTCTCAGATAAAACAAAAGAAATGTAGAGTCTTAATTATTTCGCTGGTCCAGTTCTGTTGGATTGCATCAATACTTTTGTGAGGAAAAGAGATATCAGCGAACAAAAATAAGCATTTTTTTCTACTAAAATATCTCAGTTGCACGCAAATGCACGCAAACTCTGTTAATGAACAGATATAATTTTGATAATGATTGAATCCCCCGTGGCACGTCATTTCCGGAAATCTGCGGAAAGTGAAGAAATTTGTTAATTGTGTAAGTAAGAATATTATCTTATATCTCCGTTTGTGCATCATTCAACAATTATCTAGAAAAAAAAAAACGAGTACAGGATCTTTAGTGGTGTTGCCCGGCCGTAACTGTCTTGAAAATTGTACAAAAATGTGATAAGAAACATAGCTTCCAGAGCCAAAACAGTGAATTAAAGATATTGCTTTCCAAGTTGACAGCAGCTAAATGTCGGTGGCGCGCATGGGACATCAAAGCATAGTGATTGTGGAATGCTTTTGACATTCATTAGCACGCTTTAGTATCCATATAGATGTTTGAATATATTATGCTCGAGTTATCCCTCCTTCCTAACACATCCCTGCTATAACCAATTTAACAACATTTAACATAACAGATATGATGATTTTGGTATAAAAATCAAGTGAGGAATGTGTTTTATTACAAAACGTAAATTGCAAAACAAGGCCCATCTGAGAACACATCTTGAGCTTTCTTTGTACATCATTTTATTCTTCTTCATCCGAATAGCTGACGAATCTGAGCTGAGTGACGTCCATCAAATCCAGGTAATGGGCGGAGCAAACGTGACGTACTCGTAAATATATCTGAGGGAAATCTTAAGAGACTTCGCAACATGAAGGTGAACAAATTTCATGGAATTTACAAAATCAAAGAAATCACAACAGCATTTATCACTTGTAACTCATTTAGCGATAAACATGAAGAACAATAATATCGAGATTATCACTATATAGAAGCACAAGATTTGAAATATGTTTGTTTAGAAGATCTTGTTTAAAATGTGTTACATATCGAACGCGACTTTGTGATTTATGTCCAATATTAAAGTTACCATCAAGCATAATTTGTCTGCAATATTATGGAATAGGCATATATTTGGAAATATCGAATATAATCAAGAAATTACAATCTAACAATACTTTTTTTTTCTCTCTTTCTCCTACCGTGTGTAATTGTACAGGTTGTCTGCCAGACGGGCACCACCAGGCAACCATTATGATTTTGGACATGGTGGATCAGGGCAGATCGGTGACCAAGGCAACCATGGTATCCGCGTGGAATTTTTAAAGAGATGAGGGTCCGAAAAGCTCAGAAGAAAAAGTAGGGAGAATCGGACCGATTCAGAAGGAGAAAACTTAGGCCTTGGAGAATCAAAAGGAGATACAGTTGTACGTGTACGAAGACGAATGAGCGAAGAACTCGCAATCGGAGAAGAACATAATTGGGCATTTCGCTCATTTCGGACCATTAGACTGTACATGCTTCAAGGTCGTAAGTCTTTTGGCCCGTGCCGTCCGTCAACGATTGAATGGCCGATCGATCCTGCAGAAGAAGCAACACAGTTACATCGTGAAGGAGGAGGATATACGTAACCCCCACGAGAAATCAAACACCTAATGGAAAACTTGGCATGAGGCATATCATGCAGGAGTGAATCTGATATGTCCGATTATCCCGTCATAATTACTGTGCGATATTAGATTTTTACATCATATCGGATTGATTTTTTTAATGATGTTGATCGCGATATGAATGGAAGTGTGTTTAAGGTTTGATTGAGCTTGTAAACGAGAAGACGAAACAAATGAATAAATATCGGAGCGTGTTTTTCTTTCCCGTTTTTAGTTCACGTTTATTGCACGAGCGAGAGAAGACAAAAGGGCACACTCGCGGGATAAGATAGACAAAGCAGGAGAAAGAGTAGGAGAAAGATGAGGAGCGAGAAAAAGAGGAAGAAATATTGGGAGGAAAGGGGAGGAAGGTAACAGAGAGGGAGCAAGAAATGTGGGGAGGAAGAGTGAGTGAGTGAGAGAGAGAGAGAGAGAGAGAGAGAGAGAGAGAGAGAGAGAGAGAGAGAGAGAGTCCTTTTTTAAAAGCTTATTTGAGAGGGATTACGTTTTTGTCCTTTCAGGATCCTAAGAATATTAATTAATATACTTTTTTTTTTTTTTTACAAACACACAATGAATTTGGGATTGACACACCAAAAGGAAATGAGGAATGAGAAATGAGCCGACATAACGATCAGTAAATGAACAGTGTTGAAGTTTTCTCAACAAGTACTGTAACGTACGAGAAACGAGCCCTTTTTGGCCAGACTGAGATGGCGCTATGCACTTAGCAACCAACTTGGCAACAGCTTCGCTGGGGTCTTTTGCCGAGAGTGCTGGGCGAACCCCCAAATAGCGGTAAATTTACGATATATGTGTCCCTTCTTCGAAAAGATGTGATATTGTAATGGTGAGTATAGACCTATTTGAATAATTAAGATAATAATGAATGTAAAGTGTAACGAAATTACTCTCTTTGTGTGTAGTTTTGGTACTTATAAATAAGGAATGGTCGTGCATTTTACCGAACGGGACAAATAATGTGACGTGTGGGACTGCGTTAATTCTACACGAAAGCAATGTGTATGCGATGTGATTTTCACGTCAACTCAAACCGCAGTGTTGGTTTGATTTTTAATTCAACAGCTTATTCATTGCATTTATCATGTTATAGATTCGAATTTAATATCACATATCATTTGATAAAACCAGTTCATGTCCCTTAACAGTAGTTTTACCACAATGAAATGTGAGAAATTTATTCAGAATGGTAACATTTCCAAAAATATTATTCCATGCTTTATTCCAACAATCGCAGGCATATGAAAATGTGCACTAATGCCATACTTTTCTGATGCAGATGGTTATGAAGCTCAATATTGTTCTTGATGAATCTTTGCATTTAATTTGCATTAATTCTGCCAACACGCATTCAAAAATAAAAATGTGGGAGATTTTATTTACTGTTTTATAACACTCGTGTCATTACCGTGGCGTGAGTGTGGTTCCTAAGCAGACCTGCCCATGGTAAATCAAAAAGGGGAATCAAAAGTGGAATTGTGTGTGTGCAATTTGAACCTTGTACTAGGCAGCATTGAGGTAAGCCCCCACATTTGTGCAATAACATGATGAAGACATCCCCATTTCCATCACCAGCATTGTGAAACCACAAGTTGGATTGACTCAAGTTTTGCTTGACTTTGGGATCAAAGTTTGAAACTGAAACATGGTTTGAGATGAATTAGTTTTTACCTCTATCCATGAATGATATCAATATTTAATATGTCATATTTCTATTTGTTCTCAACATCACACTGGTATAGCAGTAAATACAGGAGCTTATAGTGTTCAAACATAGGGCCTACATCCTGACATCCTGAGTTTCTGGCAACTCCGCTGTTCCACGCCCAACACAACATGTAGCCGCCTCGTTTCCCTGCAAAAGGCTAAAGCAGAGTTTAAAAAAAGACATCCTTTGAAAAAGAATCTAAAGGAAACCAAGAAAGAGTAACATTGTGAGAGAATTCCATAGACTGAACAAACAGTAACACCATGCCTCCAAAAAAGAAGGGAGGAAAGAAGAAGGGGAAGAAGAGCGGCAAGAAGAGCGGCAAGAAGTCAGCGCGGGCCACGTCAGCGCCAGACGGAGGCAGTCTCAACGAGGTGGGCAAGGAATTCTTCCTCATCCAGATCAGAGATTTAGAGAGACGGCTAGTCAGGTGAGCAATTTCCAATTCTTTCTACACTGTCTCAGTCTGTCATCTGTATTCCACTGTATTGTGTCCTTTTTTTGGGTCATATATTATTTTCTTTGTTATGATGTTGTTATAATGATGTATTTATGGTTAAATGAATAACAATAATAATGATATATTTATTTTCATCTGATTATTATTTTTCACACAGTTGGTTTGCATGGAATACAGATCATGAGAAGTCTAAGAAAAAGCTTGCAAACCCAATGGTGGTCGAAGACAAAAGACACAAATCACAAGAAAAACAGTACATCTTACTGGTGTAAGGGTTGCAAATTCAAGATTTCAGTTCAGTACTGTGCAATCTATATCCAAACATGATACAAAGTCTTGCCCTTTTTCATATTTTTTTCAGATCACCTAATTAGTCATGTAGAAACAATAAAGGGATATCTGATTACAAAGCAAAGATCATGTAAATGCAGGGCCAAAACGCCCAGTCACAATGAGGATATAATAAACTTATCATGGAAGAGTCACATATGCAATAATATAAACCCTCCCCTCTCCCCAGGTACCAGAGAAAATGCGACGAGCTGGAGGTAGCCAATGGAGAGTTCCGCTCCCGCTACGACCAGATGGGCACGGACAAGAAGGAGATCGTGGCCTTCTTGAAGAAGCAGCTGGAGCAGCGGCAAGATGAGATCGCAGACCTCAACGACCGGCTGGTGGGCCTCCAGCAGGCCAAGGACACCGAGAAGGACACCTACGAGGCTCAGCTGGCCCAGCTGAGGAATGAGTTCCAGGAAACCAAGGACCAGCTCACCTCAGAGAATATGATCCTCAGTGAGTTTGACCACAGGCTTGGCTATTTAACTCCTTCTTTACTGGACCCACATATTCATGGGCTGGTTTTCTTCACTCATATACCAAGCAGTATGACTCCTGCTTAATCTGCTGTACAGATAATAGATGACAGCTCTGAATAAACTTCCAAAACTTTTAAGGCACAGATGTTCACATCCTAACTGGTACTGCATGGGCTCACAAAGCTTGTAGATCTAACGGGTTAAAAAAACTTGATTAAAATCATAGCAGTAAGTGAGGTAGTGGTAGAGACTATCGAGCCAGTAATCAGTAGAGTGCTATTTTGACCATGGGTTCAATTATAGTGTGAGTTCAGAATACCAGGAAGGAATCATCTCAAAATGATGAAAACGTTGAAATTAAACAAGATCCTGAATTTTTTTCCTCAATCTTCTATTACTAGGTAAATGATTGTGGGACCTGGAATCATGGTAAGAGAACCATTCTGCCATCACAATGGTTTCAAAAGTTTAATAGTATATAAAAAGTCAGGGAGCAGTGCAAAGCTGTAGCCTGTGACATAATCGACTCGACCTTTGACTTTTGTCTTTTTAGTGACAGATTGAAACCTCGCTGCTTTGAAAAAGTTGAAAGTTCAGGAAGATTTGTATAAGAAGTATGAAAGTACATTAATCCGTTTTGATACTGAGCCCGCATATATGCGGACTGGCTCTTCTCCAGTCAGATTTTGACATGACCTTGGACCTTTGATGTCATTTTTCTTGACAGGTGGAAAGTTGGCTGCTCTGGAAGAGTTCAAGGTTCAGAAGGAAGATTTGAATAAGAAGTTTGAGCAGATGGAGGAGGACTTGGCGCAGCAGGCCGATGGACACAAGGATGAGATCTACAAGCTGGAGAAGAAGCAGGTGGTGGATAAAGATCGGTAGGTCAAGAGTGAGACAGCCTGGATTATCATATATGAAAGGGCAACCTGTATAGAAAGACCACATCTTTAAGTGACTTACGATTGATGTGAATTGATCATAAGTCCAATCCCTTATCTCTAATATACTGTTACCATTAAGTTTCAATCACAAGTCAAGTTGTGTTCAATCAAAAATATTTATGAGACAGGGCCCATGTATCCTATTGGACCCATAATGATCCAGTAAGCAGTGGGTTAAGTTTCAATTACTACTTGTAACACAGGCTAAAGCGGGAGATGGTATTGAGGGTCAACCAGGTGGCCGCAGAGTTCCGCAAGGTCTCCAACAAGCAGATGGCAGACACAACAAAACGCACCATCCGGGAGAACGTCAGCATCCACGCTCAGCTGGCCAAGATGTCTGACAAGACCATGGAGCTGATTGAGGAGAATGAGGGACTCCGTGCTCGGGAGAAGAAGCAGCGACAGCAGCTGGAGATGCTGGAGTCTAACGAGAAGGAGCTAGCCAAGAAGAACCATAGCAACCAGAAGGTGGGTTGTTCAGGGTGGAAGTGAGGGATGGAGGGAGAAGAGAAGAGAAGGATGGATAGAGATGGATGACAGAGAGACAGAGACAGACAGACAGAGATAGAGAGAGAGAGACAGAATGAGAAAAAGAGGGAGGGAGGGAGGAAAGAAGGATGGAGAGAGAGAGAGGGAACGTAGAAAAGAAGCAGTGATAGCAGCTGGAGGTGCTGAATTCTAATAAAAAGGAGCTAGCCAAGAAGAACCATAGCTACCAGAAGGTGGGTGAATCAAGGAGGGAGTGAGGTAGGGAGGGAGAGAGGGATAGATAGAGAGACAGGGAGAGATATATATAGATAGAGAGAGAGGAAGAGGGATGGAGCGATGAAGAGAGAGAGAGCAAGAGGGATGGAGCAATGAAGAGAGAGAGAAAGAGAGAGAGAGAGAGAGAGAGAGAGAGAGCGCGAAAAGGAGAAGGAGATGAGAGAGGAATGATGGTGATGTTGAAAACTAACCTCGTAAAGACAGTTACTAATAGTACGTGAAGTGCATTGATATGATTTCAAATCATTGACCATACCATTGTTTGGTAGTGTTGTGATAGTAGAGAAGGTTACATGTCGTACTATGATAACCCCATTATTACTCTTATGTTTTGCTCCACCAGGTGATCCGGATGCTGACGGAGAAGGCCAAGCAGCAGGAGGATCTGATTGCAGACCTGGAGGAGCGTGAGAAGGAGTACCAGGAGCTGGAGGCGGAGATGGGGCTGCTCCGGCAGCAGGCAGACTCCTCCCGGGAGGAGCTCCAGGCCATGGGCAGGGAGGCGGAGCTCGCTGAGGAGCGCACTGAGCTCCTGGAGAGGGAGCGGGCTGAGATGGGCGAGATCAGGGTCAAGCTGGAGCGGATCCTGGCGGAGGCTGCCTACTCCCTGCACAGGATCCTCATGGTAAGCAGGAGGCCAGGGCTCATAGTCTGAAAATTGTCTTATCTCTGATATTATTGTATCTTCCCACTTGCAAGTTGGTATTCTAAAAATGATCCTATCCCTGATATTGTTGTATTTTTGCGCTTACAACGAAGTTGGTATTCTTAAAATTGATTTATCTTTCTGGTTTCGTTAACACCTAATTTGCAGACAAGCGTACATGAACATTATAGCCTTAGAAGAAGTTTTGATTGGCTGACTGACCCGGGCACCCTATATAAAATCAATTTTAATTTTGAGAGGGATGTAACAAATATCAGAATACCAACATACAACCATATTAGCACCCTATTATCAGAAAGACACTAGAAAGATTTTCAGAACACCACCCCACATCTTTAGAAAGATCACTGCCATGTCGGATTTGTATGTATTAATGGTGCTAAAATACACCAGAGGCAAATTAACCTGTTCTTTACTAAGTCCATGTATTTGTGTTTCATGTACCATGGGCAGAATTATGTGCTCTTTTATTTCAGGTTTCTAAAGTACAATCAAAATCTAGTAAAGAACAGTAGCCTGAACTAAGAAAACAAGTAGTAAATGGGGGCATTAATACACTACATATATCTTGCATCTCTATGGATGGGTGATCATGGGCCCTGTTGCATAAATTTTTACCATTGACCGTAACTTTGCTATCAATGGCAACTTCTATGGAAACCTTGAGTTTGATTGGTTGCCTGGTGGTGTTACCATAGAAGTTACCATTGATGGCAGAGTTACCATTAATGGTAAGTTTCATGCAACAGGGTCATGGATTATGGAATTCAGACATTAAATATGTCTTAAATTCTTCTACCACGCAGAACCCGCCCGACAAGGCTACAGTGGGTGGATCCCTAAGCTTGGTAGTCTGAACTAACAAAACATCTAGTATATGGAGGCATTAATACCCTAACTAAATCTTGCAACTCTGTGGATGGATGATCTTGATGATGGAATTAAATTTGTCTTGATCTCTTCTCCCACACAGAGCCCGCCCAGCAAGGCTTCAGTGGGTGGATCGCTAAGCTTGGAGGAGACGGAGCAGAGAGATAACATGCTGGAGCATCTCCTGGTCATCCTGAACAGCGCTGCGGCCATCGGGGTGGGGCCCTCCCCCGATGCCTTCATCCCCCAGGAGGATGAGTTCTACCGCACTAAGAGCAGGGAGGCCACGTACCCCGGCTCAGGGAAGGGGCTGAAGAGAGGGTAAGTGGATAAGATGGGGTGTTGTTTCAAGAAGAAGGAAGAGAAGGGAGAGAAGTATGGAAAGAGACAGAAGAGGAAAGAGGAGAATGAAGAGAGAGTGAGTGAATGACATGGGGTGTTGTTTCAAGAAGAAGGAAGAGAAGGATGGAGAGAGGGTGGTAAATGCATGCTATAATTCTATGGTTTAGACCACGGTTTATTTAAATTAATTTGAGTAAACCATGGTCTAAATTTAAAACCCCTCTGTGTAGTCAGGCCAAAGAGGATACTTTTGAGAGGAATGAGAAGAGAAAAAGGTACAAGAGAGACAGAATGGAAAGTGGGTTTGCTAGAAGAGATAAGAAGGAGGAGATTGATGTGTTGTGAAGATAATGGGGGAGGATGGGAAGATCAGGAACAAGAAGAAGACAGGAAGGGACATAATGATTATATGTGTATAACCATTCCTCTCTCTGTCCCAATCTCCCCCAGGTATGCCCCTCTCTCCCCCATTGCCAAGGGCGTGTCCACACTGCCGCACTACAAGATGGGAGACCTGGGCCTCGTGCCCCGCCCTAAGCCGTCATCCTTTCCTTCAGACAAGATGAGGCAGCTGTCAGCCACCAGTCGTCTCAACCGTCTCCAGGGAGTCAAGTCGCGATCCGTTGGCATCCAGACCACAAGTTCTGCAAAGGTAGTTTTTCTTTTATTTTCATGAGAAAAGATATTGTTGGCTTCCTCCATGTAATGAAGATCACATGCTTAATATTTTATGTGAATCAAGTTCAAAAAATCTTAGAACCAGACGTATTTGAACCTAACATCCTCTTTTGATGTGAGTGTATTTCCCCAATAGACTTGATTTGTATTCATTAGATTTATTCATCCCAAGTAAATGTTCACCCCATTATTTAGAACCTATTCTTTTCCTCTGATATGTGAATCTAAGCATTAAGTGAGGACTTATCATGGGATGTTTATCAGGTAGTATCATAAACCTTGTATGCGCCTTTGCACGAGTCACACACACAAAACCCATAGAGCATCAAGTAATCTGACATGGAAAGGATGAATAAAATTTATACAAATACATAAAAGACAGGTTGACTGGAATGATAGCAGGATTTTTGTGCTTTTTTTATCTGCTTTTATTTGAGTGTTATTTGTTTTTAATCTATATTAATTGACATGTGTATAAAGTGCATTCATCTTATTTTCCTTTTGTCTCAATCACAGACCGTGTTCCGGGCTGACCAGTTCCTCGGCGCAGACTCAACAGCAGCTAAGTCAGCTCTCGTGCAGGAACTAGCACTAACGCATAAACAGCGCCCCCTAGCCCCCGTGGTGATGCCCACGAAGGTCATGCGATGACGAGCCAAAACCAGCAGATGCAATGGAATTTAGAGACTATTTAAATTAATGCAACTATCAGCACGGTGCACAGGATTAATATTGTCAACACTGCAATGTGAATGTGTATCAATGGCAGCACATCACTTAAAGGAAACTATATGCGGACATCTCATTTCACATACACTGCACTACATAAAAAACTACTTGTAGAAGGAGTGACACTCTTTGATGTATCCTTACAAGTAAGACTTTATGAAAAGGTGAATCTGTGTTATTTTATTATGCACGAGGATCACTTGACTCCATATTGGAATGCAACATTCAGTGTTGACCATCAGCCAATGATTTGAGAAGGACATTATGTTATTAAACGTTCAGTTTGCAAACGTGGTAAGAATAATGCGCGTGTGTGATTAGGAATGTAACACTGTTAGAAGACGCAAATGTGAATACAATTGTAATTTATTTAAGTGATTTGTGTGGATCAAAATGATTTGATCCCATACTGATTGCATCATGTTTTCACTGTTAAGTGAGTTTAGAGTGATTTAAAGTGAAAGGAGGGGAAGTGGCCACCCAAGAAATATTTTTATTGGGGTTGACATTGACATTATTCCCATAATGGCCACTTATCTGACTTCCAGGGACTTGAAAGTCATGTGACCCGTTGGCTGGTCTACATTTTCATAAACACTCTATGAGGAAGCCCGAGTCAGCCAAAACTGGTTGGACTGGAACTGTTGGTGCAACAGGCTGTTTGGAAGGTATAGGCTGCACAGTGTATATGAGGACATCCCGTTGCAGCATGCCACCAGGGCCATGTTGCATATAGGTTGTCAATTATTGTAACTTACCATCAATGGTAACTATATACCATGGCAACAGCCAATGAGCTCTCCTTATTGCACCTGTCGCCATGGTAGTTACAATTGATGGTAACTTACAATAATTGAAAGCCTATACGCAACCTCAGATTTCCAGTGATGCACTCTAGTATTGTATTGTGTGGAGGGCTTGCTCTTAATGGTAGCCTGAGGGCCAATGACCATCTGAAAACTCTCCATTTGGTAGCCCTGTTGGCCACCAAAAAATCGCTCAGAGTCACCTGAAAATCCATGTGGCCGCCTGGATCTCATGCTCAAGTGGCCATAATACCTAACTTAAAAAAAGTTAAGGGCAAATGCCCGAACACCCATAAATACTGACTTCACCTCTTTGAATATGGATGTAGCTTGAATCAAGATGATGATCCAAATGATATTGCTAATTCTATCTGCTCTTCATTAAACCTGTATAAATGTACATAAGAATATTGATATCTGAAATTTAAGCTTCATGATGTTCCGGTTTTGATCAGGGAGACTCGTTTTCCATCTCCACAGCCTGAATTGTACCCCATCAGGTAATATGACCAATTCTTTTGGGGCTGTTTAATGTGAAAAAAAAACTTCATGTCAGATGATAATCAGGCCCTATTTGTTAGCACTGAGACAGCATTCCTGCATGATATACATCTATTTCATTATAGGTGTGAAGTAATTCTGGTAAAGAGTACCGACTCATAATCAATGGATTGCCATCTGGCCATGACTGTGGGTCTTATTAGAGTTTGGTGTCAGGATATCAGAAAAAAGGCATCTCAAAATGATGAAATCTGCACTCCAGTGATGATGGCAGAAGGGGGTGGGGGGGGTTCACCAAGCTGTTCTGAAGCTAAGAACAACTTAACGCATGACTGGTGACCCTTTCTTGTGCTAAATCAGATACCCCAATTTGTGCCTGTTTTTACTTAGTGGGAGTTAATTTCCAACAATCCTTATCAAATTTGACAATTCATTCATTCAGACAATTGTAAACAACAGGAATTTTACTTTATAAACATCAGATTTGAACTTAAGCTGATGTGAATCAAAATCATTGAGAATCTGATTTAGCACAAGAAATGGTTGCCAGTTGTGCGTAAAGTTGTTCTTAGTTTAAGAGCAGCTCGGTGAAACACCCCCCAGTACAATGTACTGCCATTACGGCCTGTAGTCATTACCATTGTCTACATACAAACCTTACATAAGAATGTGTCCTTATGTTGTATTGCTCTCATTGCTTGTGTGGGGAAAATAGGGGAGAGTTAAAGAATCTTGAGGAGATTTGAAGTGAAATGTCGGGGAAGTGAAGAAATGAAAATGAGGTACTGTTACCAGAAATCTGCAGTTCGTTTTAGAGCAAATACTACAATGATGTGATTCTATCCTCAGTATGGATATTATCATGGGAGACATTGTAACTACTGTACCCTTGAAACAGACACAATGGTCAGAGCCTCGAGCTTATGTATGTGTCAGGTAATGTTGGTTCTTGTTGCTAGATTGCTACTTTTAGTGGTTAGTTCCTGGTGAAGTAAATGACTGGTGCCTAGTTCATTTCACAAACTGGAGATATATGTTAACTATAATGCAAGGGCAAAATAGTTTTCCAGTAAATAGTGAATGTATTTATTCTTCAAACCTGACACAGTATTGAGAAATGAAACGTACTTGAAGTGGTAGAATTTCTTTTCACTGATCTCATTGAAAGCATTGTCAATGGAAGTGAAATTGAAGGTCCAGTATTGAAAAAAACATTATTTTCTGTGTCTTACCATATTACGAAGCAATCCATCCATATATTTTTTTTCTCAATCTCTTGAAGTGACACGAATTCTCCGTCCACAATATCTGTTCATATTTCTATTCAGTGTAAATTTTATAACAAGTATTGTATGATATATATCTTCATAATAAACACAGCACAGTTTTGTGTCAACAATTAATATATTTGCATTCCTTTTTTTACCGAGTGACAAATAAATTGTCTGTTCTCATCTTGATAATCCCTCTCTTTGAAGGGCAACGAAACTCCAGGAGTAAAACTATTCGAATCCATGCAGGGAAATTGTGGAAACAGAATAGTCAAAGTTTGAGGTGAATAGAAGACTTCTTATCTTTGGACCTGTAATCTTCCTCAGTAAAGTCACTGCTCCACTGATATTCTAAGCACTGTCTTATTTCTGATACATCGTGCACAAGAACAATTAAAATCTTAAATTGTGTATACATCTATATAGTATATCTATTGCTGATGTCGCTTCAAGGCTCTTGAGTTTGATTTTCAAACAATTAATTTTCAACAATCATGTTGCCATAAATAAAAACATGGCAAAGACATGAAGGAGTTTCCTAGAGATTTTCTTTAAATGAATGAAATAAAAAGGAGAAAAGGGAGGCATCCCAGTGTCATATGACTGACTTACCACTTTGCATAAATATCGATCTTTCTATAAGTAATACATAACTTTCTTATTACTTGTCGTATTTGGTCTGCTTCTCAGATATTTTTTCGTGTTATTGGGGGCAATTTGCATGTTGACTGTAATTCCCCTTCAATTTATTTTGTGCAGTAACGATCACAAGTCCATCCTCTATATTGCAAGGACACGTGTTGTTCAGGATTCAGGGCTAGTTATAACAATTAAAAAAAAAATCCTGAGTGGTATTTTTTCCCCTAAAATGTTTCATAATGTGCTGTTTTTTCCCTTTAATAGAAATTAACTGTTCAATGTGTCTCATTCTCTTTTATCATACGCTCATGTAGTGTGTGAACAAGAGCTAAAAATCATTATATTCCACATACTAAGAATGTTGCTATATGATTGGTCAAGAGTTGATCATGTGATGAGGCGTAGTTTTTCCTATCAGATCACCTGGGAATAAAAGTTCGTTACACTCTAGGTGATAGTACTTTTTGGTTTCGCTGATCTCTTCACTCCTTACAGTCCTAATGCGTGATTAATATTTTGAGTACGCGCGAAATAAAAGTGCGTTACACTCGGACTATCACTTGACATCTAACGCGCGTCCTAATGCGCGTCCTAACACGCGTCCTAATACGCGTCCTAATGCGCGTCTTAACGCGTGTTCCCCATGGCAGCGGCTCGGGGTTATGGAGATAAGTAAACATTACCTTTTTACGTCAAATTGTCATTTTTGGTATAGATAGTTGGGTTCAGATGTGGAATATAAAGCAAATAATCAACTTTTGGTTTCAAGCAATGAGACGAGCTATCACCTCCTCGGCGATCTGAATGTATACGCTATCTTTCCTCAGCTGCGCTTCGGAAAGATAGCTACATCCAGATCGCCTCGGAAGTGATAGTTCGTCCCATCACCCTCACCAACGCTGATTATTTGCTTATTATCTCCGAAGGGTTAAAGGGCACTCAAAGCATGTTTTTAATACTTCTTTAACATACATATCACTGGAATAACTAATTTACAAATTCATGAGATACTTTGATACAGTCTCTTACAAAAATGAAGTGAAAAATATCTTGTGTTCACTCAAGTTATATACAATTTAACACATTTCCATTGTACATGTATTTTTTTAAAAAATATATACGCCTATATATAAAACTAATTATGCCTATACAAAGTCATGCAGAAGTACAGCTATTAAAAAATTTTCTTACCCAAAATAGCACACAATTAGCATAATTATAAAAGTAGTAGATAAGTAGTGATATTGAACTGTTGGTTGCCTCTAAAAAATACAGCTTCAAATTGGCAACAAATTGCAATGATCCCTAGGCTACTCAAACTTCTCTAATCATTACAACAGCAAGGAAATTAAGTACATGAACATTGGCTGACCTTGGCTAAAGCTACAACATTCAGACTCTGTACATCATTTGGTGTATGGGTAAATCTATAAATTTGAGTCTACAACAAGCCAAATAGTGGACAGGGGACAGTGACAGTCCTGCTATTTGTCTATACACATGTTGAAGTAGAGGCACCAAATGAACAAAACGTACACAATTCAAGTGAGGAGTGAAACTCAGTTTAATGTTACTCCAATGAAAGCTGGCTACAGACTGAATCAGCATGAGAATATTTACAAGAATCCTGACCAAGGGATGGTCAGTGGTGTAGCAATAATTAGCTACCACAGGTGGCCGGAATCTTATCAGATCTATACTGGGTGGTCAAGCCCCGCCAACCAGACCCTGGTTGGTCTTAATGTCTTGACCATGTGTTGCCCTCCCTGTCCCCTTCTCCATACAAGATAAGAGGGACTGGTCAATACATTACATTCCTCCCCCCTTAGCTCACAAATGGTGTATTCAAAGTATACTAACACTGTATTGTTATCAATAGAAGGGAGAGTAGTTAAACCATGGAAATCCAATAAAATCACAAACATATCGCAAGCCAAAGATAATCTTTGAATATTAAACGTTGTACAAGAGCAAAGTATAGAGCAAAAGTGTACTTCATTGTAATACCATGGTTTTACCCCATAACTTAGCCAAAATGCATATGCATATTTCCACTTAATCCTGGTTGCACTACACATATCAAACAGAAGAGCTGAATAGATGGAAACTGAGGTGACAAGCAAAATGATAATATTGTCACGAAATGATGTACAAGTGTGTGCATTCGCCGTACTGGGCGAAGGAGTTACAAATTACACACGGGTATTGGATTACGCACGGGTGTAGTAACACGTACGCTTGGGTTTGGTGCGTAGGCCGGGAGTAGAGAGAAGGGAGTTAGAATGTAGACACCGGCAGGTTAGGACGTGTCCGGGCGGCGCCTGTAGAGCTAGAGAGGGACTCGGGGGGTATCGCAAGCCAGCTAGGCGACGGCGGAGCGGGATTTGAATAAGAATTGTTCTGCATTATAACTGAAACTGTCTCTCGGATATACAAGGCAAGTAAAACCAATGACTTCGTATTCCACATAATTCACTGGCGTGACCGTGTCTTTATTTGTTGTTAGAGAGCGTGATGCAGGTGACTGTCAGGAATACATTGATGGAATGTATGTTGGTGTTGGTCTACAAAAATAATCCACAAAAGATCCCTCATAGACGGAAATAGGAAAACCCAGTTCCGTTACATTGGTGGCAGCGACGGGATGGATTGCGTGGACTATCAGCCAAAAAGCCACTATGCTCACGCTAA
The DNA here is from genome assembly GCA_963669155.1 of Arbacia lixula. Taxonomy (NCBI): domain Eukaryota; kingdom Metazoa; phylum Echinodermata; class Echinoidea; order Arbacioida; family Arbaciidae; genus Arbacia; species Arbacia lixula. The sequence goes on from OZ022588.1 coordinate 2,398,236, forward strand.
CTAACTTCAGAATAATTCTAACGACACATCGCCTGCAGTGACAAGTTTAACGCCTGCAGGGGAAAGTGTATAGCGCCTGCAGGGTGCCTGCAGTGTAAAGTCTAGCGCCTGCAGTGTAAAATGAATAGCGCCTGCAGGGCGCCTGCAGTGACAAGTTTAACGCCTGCAGGGAAAGTGTATAGCGCCTGCAGGGTGCCTGCAGTGTAAAGTCTAGCGCCTGCAGTGTAAAATGAATAGCGCCTGCAGGGCGCCTGCAGTGAAAAGTTTAACGCCTGCAGGGAAAGTGTATAGCGCCTGCAGGGTGCCTGCAGTGTAAAGTCTAGCGCCTGCAGGGAAAAGTGTACAGCGCCTGCAGGGTAACCATAGTGCCTGCATGCCTGTAGTGCCATCACGTGTGAATGCCTACAGTGCCTGCAGTGAAGAGTAGCGCCTGCAGGGTAATCATAGGGCATGCATGCCTGTAGTGCCATCACGTGTGAATGCCTACAGTGCCCTCAATAATTAAAGTAGCGCCTGCAGGGAGATTGTGTACGGCGCCTGCAGTGCTTGTGGTGCCTTCTATACACACGAATGCCTACATCGCCTGCAGGGATATAAGGACAACCACGGTGGTTATAGAGCCGTCACGGATGAACGTCTACAATGTTGGTATTTAAATAAAACGATTGCGGTATTTTCGTTTGTTGTAGTTCACAGATATAAGTAAAATTACTGATATCTCAAAGGAAAACAAAATTGTCTGGATAATTGGTGGGAAGGTTTTGCACAGATTTTAGAAAGGAATTAATTAACAAGGTGCAGGTAAACCCATGAGTTTTGAATACACTGAGTCCATGATGGAGGGAAAGAGGTTGGATCAGGATGCCGAGCTGGATATGCTGGTGGCGGAGGTCCAACGGGGAGATGAAGAACTACAACATTCACGTACGGAAAATCAAATGTTGCAGGAGCAGAATCGCCTGCTGAGGGAGTGTTTAGAACATCTGGAAATAGAGCAATCCCCGGTGACCAGTCCAGGACTGGAGGAGGTCACCAAGACACCAAGAAGAACTATAACAGAGGAATTTTCGTCCCCACCTTCACAAGAAATAAACGAAACAGTAACACAGCAGCACCCCATGGGCGGGATAGCCCCGGAAGAAGATAATCCTCGGGTGAGATGGGTTCCCGACAAAACATCAACAGGTTTCAGGCCAGTTCAACATGGAAGGACACTAGCAGGAGGAGCAATGGCACACCCAGAAGAAAGACAGGAAGTCGACGAATCCAGATTTGTCCCATCATTTCAAAAGGGACATATAGAGGTGCCCAGAAATAAGCCCACAGGTAGTACATGTAATGCAGACAACAGGGCAACTGGGGCATTCAGCAGCGGGCCTATACAATTTCGGGCAAATTCAGCCAGCAGGACATCCTCGAAGCCAAGTATCATACCTGACAGGTTTGATGGGAGAACTCCATGGCATGAGTACATCAGCCACTTTGAAGCTTGTAAAGCGGCAAACGAATGGGACAATAACCAATCGAGGATCTTTCTGGCTGCCAGTCTCAGGGGGCCTGCCCTGAAGGCCCTGGGGATCGGGGCCAGTGATTCATCGCATCTGACCTATCGAAAGCTGGTGGAGCTCCTGGAGAAGCGCTTTGGGCCAGGGCAAATGGCTGAGAATTACCTACTGGAATTGCGGTATCGCCGTCAGGGCCCCAGGGAGAGCATCCAAGAATTAGGTCAAGCCATTGGGGAGCTATCCATGCTTGCCTATCCGGAATTACCAGAGGAAGCACAGGATCGTCTGGCAAGGACACACTTCACGGAAGCAATCGAAGACCAATCCATACGAGAGGGCGTCTTTCGTTCAAAACCCGCTACTCTCGACGAGGCCATACAAGCAGCACTGGCTACAGATAACTTCTTCAGGCTTGAAGAACAGAGAACGGGACGGCGGTACAAACAGTCGAGAGTTGTGGAGGGGGATGCATCGGCAAGTTCCACAGAGTTGTTGGAAGAGATTAAGCAGCTCAAGGCACAACTCGAAAGCCGGGACAGAGAGAACCACGAGAGGCCATCTTCATGGAGACGGCAAGGCCCATGGAGACGGAGATCAGCGACGCCTGAAGACGAATGTTTCTACTGTCGTGAAAAAGGCCACTTCAAAAGGGAGTGTCCAAAAAGACGAGAAAGGAATGAGGGACAACAATGGATGGGAAACGGAAATCGGCCAACCACCGGGCCCAGTGGATGGCCGGACCAAAACCCGGGCCAATACGAGACACAGAGACAATAGGAGGGATTCAATCGAAACCCACGACACAACCAACAGTTAGAACAGACCCAAATCGAGCCCGCAGTGGGCTATTTGTCGATGTGGAAGTACGGGGCGTTAAGGCAAGGCTGTTGGTAGACACAGGAGCAACGGATACAATTTTGTCGTCAGCCTTGTATTACCGCATCGCTCGAGGGAGTAGACCACATCTGAGGACCAGTGACTTAGGCGTGCGTAATGCAGACGGTAGTCAACTGGATACACTGGGCAGGGGATCGGTCGAGCTGCGAGTCGGGACCCAGATCTCTTCTCTACAGGTGGTATTCGGCAACACCAATAAACTAGACGGAATCCTAGGAATGGACTTCCTGCTTCAAAACCGCGCAAGTCTTGACCTCAAAAGAATGGAGCTGAACCTGGACGGAGAAAAAATTAGATGTACCGATGGCCAAGGAGGGACGTTTTGCGCCAGGGTGCTTGTAGGAGAGACTACGAGAGTCCCAGCGGGTCACGAAGTACTGATCACGGGTCAAGTGAAGTCCAGGAGATGTTGGTGGCCCGGGTGCTTGTGGAGTCCACCGATGGCAAGATCCCTGTCCGGATATTTAACCCAGGCCAGATAGACTGTGTCATCAAACAGGGTACCCTGGCAGGGTATATCTCCCCGGTATCAGAGGTTGACATTGAAGACACCCACGACAACGAAATAGACGGTAAGGACAAGGCCCCAATACCTGACCATCTAATAGATCTCTATCAGCGGAGCAAACAAGGGGTAGAGGATACTCATCACAGCAAGATTGCCAAGTTACTATGTGACTACCAGGATATATTCGCAACATCAGACGCAGACATTGGTCGGACGGACAAGGTCCGCCATGGGATCAATACTGGAGACCACCCACCAATCAAGGAAAGACCTCGACGGTTCCCACCCAAGGAGCAGACAGAAATAGACCGCCAGGTAAAGCAGCTTCTGGACAATGGCATGATAGAGCCCTCAGATAGCCCCTGGGCTTCCAATGTAGTCCTTGTGAAAAAGAAGGACGGGTCCAAGCGATTCTGTGTCTATTACAGACGACTAAACAATCTGACCATTAAAGATGCCTACCCGATTCCCCGAATCGATGATTCATTGGACGCCCTGGGCGGGTCAAGGTGGTTTTCGACATTGGATCTGGCTTCGGGGTATTGGCAGGTGGAGCTGGAAGAGGAGGCCCGGAAAAAGTCAGCTTTCGTTGTTAGAGGAGGCCTGTACTGCTGGAAGGTGATGCCCTTCGGCCTCAGTGGGGCTCCTGCTACGTTTGAAAGGCTGATGGAGCGTGTGCTGGCAGGGCTACATTGGGAGACTCTACTGGTGTACCTGGACGATGTCATTGTGTATGCCAAGACGGTAGAAGATGAACTGAGTCGACTGGGCACAGTCTTTCAGCGCCTACGAGAGGCAGGACTGAAACTCAAAGCCAAGAAATGTCACCTTTTCAAAGAAAGCGTCCTCTACCTTGGTCACGTGGTATCCGGTAATGGGATATCGACTGACCCGGAGAAGGTCAAGGCGGTAGAGGAATGGCAGACCCCTGCTTGTGTGAAAGAGGTGCAAAGTTTCCTTGGGCTAGCCTCGTACTACCGTAGGTTCATCGCCGGATTCTCCAACATCGCTAGGCCTCTGCATCGTCTAACGGAGAAGGGCCAACCATTCACATGGACGGACGACTGTGAAGCGGCGTTCCAGGACCTGAAGAAGCGGTTGGTGGAAGCACCCATCTTGGCCTATCCCGACCCCGAGCAAGAGTACATCCTGGACACCGATGCCAGCAATTACGGCATTGGAGCCGTCTTATCCCAAGTACAGGATGGCAAAGAGAAGGTCATATCCTATGCAAGCAGAACACTCAACAAAGCTGAAAGAAACTACTGCACCACACGGAAAGAACTTCTAGCTGTTGTGGTGTTCTTGAAACAATTCAGGCAATACATCTATGGACAAAGGTTGACAGTCCGGACCGATCACGTGGCCCTCCGTTGGCTCCTCAACTTCCGGGATATCCAAGGTCAGATGGCGAGGTGGTTGCAAGTGATTGCCGAGTATGATCTCACGATCATACATCGTGCCGGGAGATCACATGCTAACGCCGATAGCCTATCCAGACGACCATGCACGGATTGTAAACAATGTGGCTCGGTGGAGAGAGATTCGACTGGGACGGAGAGTAAGATGGAACCAAAGGTGGACGTAGAGCCGGAGAATTCGGCGGAAATAAAGGTCGTCACAGTGGAACCAGCAGTCGACACTACCACCTTAAGCCAACTGCAAGCCGATGATCCCTCCATCGGATGGATCATCGAAAGAAAGAAACAAGGAATGGGCAGACCGGATTGGTCTGTTATGTCTTCTAGAGCAAGTGCGGACAAGTCTTACTGGAGAATGTGGGATCAGCTAGAAGTAAAACAAGAAGTCCTGTACCGGAAATGGGAATCGGACGAAGGAGACCAGACCAAGTGGCATGTCGTCCTACCGGAAAAAATGAGAAAAGAGGTAGTACAGGAGCTACATGGCGGAAAGTCTAGCGGCCACTTGGGAATGAAGAAGACGACGGGCAAGGTCCGCATGAGATTCTACTGGGTCGGGATGGATGCAGATATTCGTTCCGTAGTCCGCAAGTGTGATGTGTGCGCCCGGAGAAAAACCCCACTCAAGAAGAGAAAGGCTCCCTTGCAGCAAGAGTCCGTAGGTGCCCCGATGGAGCGAGTGGCCCTGGACGTTGTTGGCCCCTTACCCGAGACAGAGAGAGGGAATAAGTACATCCTGGTAGTGGGGGATTATTTCAGCAAATGGATGGAAGCCTACCCCATACCAGACCAGACAGCACAGACCGTTGCAGAGAAGTTTGTCAACGAGTTTACCTGTCGCTTCGGCGTGCCGACTGTGCTACACTCAGATCAAGGGCGCAACTTTGAGTCCCAAGTTTTTAAGGAAATGTGTGACATCCTGGGCATCGACAAGACCAGGACGACCCCATACAATCCTAAATCGGATGGCTTGATAGAGAAGTTCAACCATACCCTTATCACTACCGTGTCTATGATGATAGAACTGCACAACCGGCAACGAGATTGGGACTTGAAGGTCCCACTGGCCCTCTTCGCGTACCGGTCGGCCCCCCAGGAGTCTACTGGAGAAACCCCCAACATGTTAATGTTGGGCAGGGAGCTGTCATTGCCCATTGACCTCACCATGGAGGCCGGCAACCTCGGGGAAGTGGTCGATTCCTACCCCGAAACAGACTTTGCCTACAATTTGAGGAAGGGGATGCGAAGGGCCCACCAAAGAGCCAGAGACAACATGGCGGAGAGTGCACGGCGGCAGAAAAAGACATATGACCGGAAAGCAGAGGGGAGCAGTTTCAGAATCGGTGATTTCGTCTGGCTCCATAACACTGCCAAGACAAAAGGGGTATCCCCAAAGCTGCAACAAAGATGGCATGGACCATATCTGATTATCGACAAATTATCAGATGTGACCTGCAGAATCCAAGAGCGGAAAAACGCAAAAAAGAGAGTGGTACACGTCGACCGATTGAAGCCGTATTCTGGTGAAACTCTACACTCGTGGGTAGAAGAGGCTGGCGGAGGCAGTGACGCCCTTTCACAGGGGCAGGATCGTCACGAGCTTCCAACTCAACCGGAAGAAGGGCCTGACATAGGAACAGAGGATCAACCGGAGCCTAACGAGCTCGAAAGCGAAGGCCAGGGCGAAGACCCCAATTCCTCAATGTCGGCACGATCCCCTTTAACAAGACGAAACCCTCATAGAATTCGAAGACCACCTCGTAGATATGCAGATGAGCCCTGATGTGACGTACATGAAAGTACTGTCTCCTAACGATGTAAATAATGTAAATAGTCACTGCATGTTGAGAAGCACGTCAGATCTCACCTATTAACCCAACATGTCCCGGTGTTTGTATTTTCATACAGATCATTAAATAGAATGCCCCGACACGAGCAAAACACCGTCAAGTGCTACACCTGTCAGCGCTATTTCAACCACCAACGCAGCCTGGACCGGCATAAAGAGGTCGAACATAAGCGGAGAGGAGGTCATTGCTGCAAACGCTGCGGACGACGTTTTACTAGGAGGGATAACCTCCTGGTCCACTACCGGCGGCAGCACCCATATCCACGTGAAGCCCTGCCCCCTAATGGACACCGCAGGGAAGACCGACGGCGCTCAAGGAGCCCCAAGCGACGCAGAGGTGACAGCCGCTCTAGATCCCCAGTGGTGAAACGACACATCCAGAGCACCATCACCCGCCCCGAGGAAAAGCCGCAGGAAAGCGGGCCACCTCCTGAAATAGAGGTAAACGTGTCGCCGGAGACGAGGGAGGAGGTAGAACCTGCTATGATGAGCCGGCCGTCTCCCATCATACAACCAACAAGCGGCAAGCCGCGAGGAATGTTGGCGATGATAAAACCGGAGGAGTCTGAGGCCTCAGACTCGGAAGAGGAAGTTGAGGCATACGCGGCCGGGGGAGACGACGTTGAGGTAGGCCGTACCGACGAGGAAGAAGCTATAGTCCCGGAGATCCGACGCATCCAGATTGGCCGCCCGGTGGGTGAGCTATCTGCTACGGCCGTGCTTCAAAATCAGCGGGTCCAAGTTGGGGAGCAGTCCTCCCAGGCTGTGTTCCGCGCGGGGGAAAAACTCTGGGAGGAGAGCCGGGAAAGGAGGTACGAGGTCGTGTTCCTGCGGGCGGGAACCAGCCAAGGGCCTCAACGCCCTACCCCGTTGCACCGCGTTGAGGGAGGTGTGGCCAAGGAGCAGATGTCCCAGGATGAGCTGGCCAAACTACTGGTGGGTCGCGTCAAAAAGATCACGGAAACCATCAACGAGACTACCTACCACGGAGGGATGGTGAGCTCCAAGCGGGAAACGCGCACCGACTTTTGCGTAGACGTCGTCGCCGGGGTGGACGAAACCCAGAGAATTTAGATACCTCATAATTATAAACAGTTTTGTATTCAATTGTATGAACTGCTAATAAGAGAGCTTTGTTTTTTTTGTTTTGTAATATTTTATCCATCATGTCAAGTACTATATGATGTCAATACCTCATTTCCGACCCAAAGTTGCCAAAAGTGCCAATGATTTGCCAAAGATGACTTGTATTTTGATACTGACCGTACGTGCTTTAGTGGTAACTTATAACTTAGTAGTTTTACACGGTATCTGATTTATACATTCCTTACCAACAGGGTGGAGATAGTTACTTAAGAGGATGTACTGTCATTTTGTTATCCCTGGTAGGGATAGAGTAATTTTTGTAAATAGCTGTTTGTCTGTTGGGGCAGTTATGTTTTAACTGCTATGTAACGCATGTTTTTACTGCATTGTAATGTTATGTTTTGGAGCTAACGGCATGAAGGGTAAAGGCTGACGCTACCAGTTGACGGGGAAACAAAGCCTGTCCTTCGTTTGTTTCGAGAGGGGTAAACGCCTCTTTAAAGCCTTGTTTATGACATTATTTTGTTTAACTTTGTATATATTTCATCAATCATTTCGTTGTTTTAATGTGTACAATCAGCCTCTAGTCAGGGACTGACTAGTCTTGGGGAGGGGCTATGTCACGAAATGATGTACAAGTGTGTGCATTCGCCGTACTGGGCGAAGGAGTTACAAATTACACACGGGTATTGGATTACGCACGGGTGTAGTAACACGTACGCTTGGGTTTGGTGCGTAGGCCGGGAGTAGAGAGAAGGGAGTTAGAATGTAGACACCGGCAGGTTAGGACGTGTCCGGGCGGCGCCTGTAGAACTAGAGAGGGACTCGGGGGGTATCGCAAGCCAGCTAGGCGACGGCGGAGCGGGATTTGAATAAGAATTGTTCTGCATTATAACTGAAACTGTCTCTCGGATATACAAGGCAAGTAAAACCAATGACTTCGTATTCCACATAATTCACTGGCGTGACCGTGTCTTTATTTGTTGTTAGAGAGCGTGATGCAGGTGACTGTCAGGAATACATTGATGGAATGTATGTTGGTGTTGGTCTACAAAAATAATCCACAAAAGATCCCTCATAGACGGAAATAGGAAAACCCAGTTCCGTTACAATATACAGATGAACCATAAAACATTATTACATGTTTGCAAAAACAGATAACAAGAATGTCTCAACAACATGCTTGATGAAATTACGAATACATGACTGTACAGGTATTGCGTAACACACAATGACTAACTCTATAGTCCAATTCAGTTCAAGTAGTATCGTGGGAAATGTAACTTGAACTTATTTAATGGGAATATGCAAACCCATAGCGCTCTGGAGGTCTCCTGTCGCGAACAGGGTAGCTTTTGCGAGGTTCGTGGTTCTCGCCACGTGGTTCGCTCGGGCTCTCTGGCGTGGCCATCAGCGGTGCCAGTGCGGGTGGGGGCCCCGTGAACGCGGCATTCTCGACGTCGCTGGCTCCGCCCACATGTACGCTGTGCTTCGGGCGGCCTAAACCACTAAGCTCGCTGGTTCGCTTTCGTAGTTGATCAGCGTGTCGGTCATGCGCTGCCTTCTTCTTCCCCCGCTGATCATGAGCACGGGATGTGACATCTGGTCGCGTGCGATCCACGGCGGTCGTCAACCGGCGACCCATGAGCAATTCTGCCGGCGAAATGCCCGTCGTGGTATGGGGGGTCGTGCGATATTGCAGCAGAAATCGAGCAACGCGTGCATCGATAGATCCTTCCGACATCCGTTTCATCGCGTCTTTGAATGTGCGGACGGCGCGTTGTGTAAGGTCATTCGGTGATGGGTGGTACGGAGAAGATATCGAGTGCGAGACCCCGTTCTTCCTCAAGAACTCGCCAAACGCTTTGCTCGAAAACGCCGGCCCGTTGTCAGACACGACCTTATCTGGCAGACCGTGTGTCGCGAAAACGCTCCGCAACTTGTCAATCGTGGTCAGCGCGTTCGTTGATGCGACTGGAATCACCTCCATCCATTTGGAGTGTGCGTCAACCACGATCAAGAAAAACTTGCCCATAAATGGGCCCGTGTGATCAACATGTAGCCGCGACCACGGACGCGATGGCTGGAACCCCCGAGATAACAGCGGATCGCGGCGTGTCCACGTGCGAATCTCATCCGTGGTGATCGGGGAGGCGTCCAATGTTTCCATGAGTAGGACGGTTTCCGCTGCTTTGCAAGATCGAGGCTCAGGGACGTCGGATGATACGGAAGGCGCGTTAATCCGGGTCCAGTCCAGCTTGATCTCTCGCAGCCAGTCCCTGCCGAGGAGGCTAGGTCCGTCACCGCCCACCACTACCAGTGTCAAATCGTGTGACTTCTGGTCGTAATCTACCCTGACATCGATTTCGCCTTTGATGTCCAGTACTCCGCCAGTGTATGTCCTCAACTTCTTCGATGACGGTTTTAGGTGTCTCCCTGGCCAAGATTGTTCGACGTTGCTCGCTGAAATTAGTGACAATGACGCCCCCGTATCAATTTCCATGTCATTCTCGACACCATCGACCAGCAGTGTGACGTTCATCGCGGGGTTAGATCTCGCTCTCACATTGTAAAGCGAATACGCTTGTGCCTCAATGTCTTCGTCGGGGGTCAAATGGTCATTTGACCTCATCTGCCCGTTCGTCTGCCCATCGTCGACGATCTGCACGTTGCCCTCACGTTTCATGCCTCTACACACCCGAGCGATGTGCCCTGTCTTACGGCAGTTAAAACAGGTGTTGGTTTTGAACCGACATTCATCCGGAGAGTGAGAGGTGTTCCCACGTACAACGATAGCAAGGTTTCCGGGATCGTGGGGGCGAGCTCGACGATGACTGGAACTTATGTACGTCACCATGGCCCGCTGCATGACCTGACTGTGTGCGTTTCAGGTCCCGAACATTGGCGTTTGCTGTTTCGATGCCTTGAGCGATGTCGATCGCCCCTTTCAGCTCCAGTTTTGCTTCTGACAACATGCGACGCTGCATGCTGTCGTCCCGAACTCCGCACACAATGCGATCTCGCAACATGACATCGAGCTGCTCCCCAAAATTGCAGTGTTCTGCCAAAGCACGGAGGCCCGCCACGAAGTCAGCCACCGACTCTCCTTCCTCTCGGAATCTGCTGTTGAACTTACAGCGCTTGACGATTTCACTTGGGGCTGGGCTGTGATGTCTTCTCATGAGCGCCGACAGCTCAGTGAACGATTTGTCCCCTGGCTTGGCGGGAGACGTGAGGTTCCGGAGTAGAGTGTACGACTTAGCCCCGATTACGGTCAGCAGAATGGCCCTCTGCTTCCCGGAGTCCGTTATACCGTTTGCACTAAAATAGTGCTCCAGCCTCTCGATGTACTGGTCCCAATCCTCCGCTTCGGAATAGAATTCGTCAACTTTCCCGATCAACGCCATAGTAGCATGGAATTCGTAAAATCCTCGTCGCCAATGAAGTAGAGGCACCAAATGAACAAAACGTACACAATTCAAGTGAGGAGTGAAACTCAGTTTAATGTTACTCCAATGAAAGCTGGCTACAGACTGAATCAGCATGAGAATATTTACAAGAATCCTGACCAAGGGATGGTCAGTGGTGTAGCAATAATTAGCTACCACAGGTGGCCGTAATCTTATCAGATCTATACTGGGTGGTCAAGCCCCGCCAACCAGACCCTGGTTGGTCTTTATATCTTGACCATGTGTTGCCCTCCCTGTCCCCTTCTCCATACAAGATAAGAGGGACTGGTCAATACATTACACATGTAAACATAGCCTTTTGCAAATTGTGTATGATATGAATTTTGATCTGTTGCATGTAAGTCAGATGACCTTTACAGTGCAAGTACAAGTATATTAAAGTATCATTTTAATCATACAATAATATTTATGTCAGTTTACTTTAACCATAAAATGGATACTTGCAAATTGAGTGGGGCAGAACAAGTCCTTTTTTATATGATGTGTCTAAAAATACAAAGTCTCATATAAATCCACAAAACATGATTGCAAACTGGTAAAAAAAAAGCACCAATGATGTAAGTCACTGATAGTTCTTGCTGTTGTATAGACAAAAGGTTTCTTAACATTTTTCAGTTTTGTTTAAACCATTTTTGGGGCAGGCAAGCATTCTACCTCCATGGTGTATAAAAAGAACACTACAGATACATTTTTTCACAATTCTTTCCATGCACTCGATTTTACACTACAGGTTGTTTGTGCAGTAATTATTACAGTGGACACACATCACACTTACATGCATATCACATGTCATTGTCACTAGCTACCACCACAAAAACAATATAAACATTTGATTTCAGCACTCTCTCCAATCTTCCAATCTTTTTGGCTTTCAAAACATACACTGCATGATTATCTTGTACATTTGATATCCATGATCTTGGATTGTAAGCAATGTCAATAGACAAAGATACTGTTCATCATTCTGCTCCAAATTCATTGAATTAATATTTTTAACAAATTTCTCAATAGAAGATTTACAATCTTATCCATATTCGTAGAAGTCCCTTCATCCACAGTAAATGAAGACACTTATTTCATATTACTATTTCCTTAGTTATAATCTTGGTGATACGTATGTAATTGACAATGAATGGGAAGTGAAATAAGAATGCATTTCAGATATTGTCTTTAAAATTGTTTAAGATATTAGCTTTATAGCACACAAGCAGTTGTCTGTCTTTCTGGGACAGCGTCTATCTCGAGAATGTGACGTCATATGAGCATGTTGTCAGGACAACTGGTTCTAGTATGTGGGTAGAGCAAACACTGTGGATCATAGTGGGGACTCTTGATTGGAGTGCCTGACACTAGCCTGCTATATGGACCAGTGAAACTCTCACTTGAATGATGTGTAGAACCAGAAGCCAGCGTAACAATGGGTATGACGACACCACTTCGGTACTCTACAAAGCCAAATACATTATATTTTTTTGCTCTGTAAGCCTCTATTAATGCCAGGTTTATTTTCCTGGCTGATGTGCTAAAATCATGGACATATATAAACGTGTGATGGTTCAGCAATGCACACAAACACGTGTATTCAGCTTTTCATTTCTCTTCAATATACATATATGCACTAGCACAATTCACAATGTCCAGGTGAATTCTACAGCTGTCAACTATGATCCATGTTAATCAATTTTTGGCAAATGTGAAATATCAATGTGGCTAAGGTGTGCACATATATTCAGCTTTCTTGCAAGCTTCAGCACCCACAATATTTGAAATATCTCATTCTATAAAAACATGTCAAATTCCCAGCTGCATGATAACGTGACTGGCAGCTCAGGTGCATGGATGGACAGACAGATGGAAGGACAATCAGAAAACATACCACCACCTTTTAGCACTTTTTTTTTTTTTGGGGGGGGGGGGGGGTAACAGGGCGTGGGTGTTCCAGTTCCATACACTTCAATTTTTAGTTGAGGAGTAAGTAAAATATAAAACATATAATTTTTCAGTTCAGCATTGAGTAAAGTGAAGCCTTGTTCTCCACAACCCATTCTTCCAATGTCTTGACTTGCGGCACCAGTTTCTTGGTGGTCTCCATGTTAAAGCGGATGTCGTTGCGGGCGAAGAATTCAAACATGTTGGACAGGTCTTCAATGCCTGGAACTTTCAGCCTGCGGAACTCTTCCACATGCATCTGTTTGGGGAAAGGGGAATGGATGAGAGGAAGGGAAAAATTCATGATGGGATTCAGGCAGGAGTGAAGAAATGATAGGAGAGAGAAAACAAAGGATTGATGGATGAAGAGAGGCAAGAGGGGAAAAAATGTCAGGGAGAGTACTAAGAAATATATTCGAACACGGTGGCAGCGGTGGGATATATCATATATCATTTTGCTTGAGAACCTTTATCAAGATGTGGTCAATATCAACACATGAATTGCCATCACTTCATTTGAACACCATTAATCTTTATTTTCATTACTTCGTCCATATAACATAGCCTTACAATATGTTTTGAATTGAATTAAATTGTTATTTTTTATTTATTTATTTATTTATTTATCTATTTATTTATTTTTTTCTGGGGGGGGGGGGGGGGAGGAAAGATTCCTAAATGTATCAGTAGTATTTAAACATACAAATGACAACAAAGTCATTTGGATGGACAGAAGGGAGAAACAAAAATAAACAAAGAGAGCATGTCATTGGGAAAGTGAGAGAGAAAACTCCAAGATATTTGAGGATCACAAATAAAGAGTGTCCCTTTGGACAATAAGAAGCCTTTGAAGCCTAAATATTAGAATATCTAAATCGGTACAAACCTTCATATCTTTGAACTCATTTGGCTTGAGGACCTTCGTGAAGATGTGTGCAATCTCATCGACCCTCAGCTTATCCCCAACAATGGCAAAGGTCTTGTTCATCGTGGTTGCTGGGTTATCAAAGATGTAATGCAGGGCCGTTCCTGCCTGGTTGATATCAAACATGTTGATGTGCGTATTCAGCATAGGGATTTCTGCAAAAATGAAGGAAAGTTGATTGAAAACTCACAATGAATATGGAGCTTGTAGATTGGGATCAGAGAAGGCAATCCCTTACGAATAAAACAACTACACTGTTGGTCATAAAGGTGGAATAAAATATTTTTGAATAAAAATCGACAGTTTCGTTGGTATTTGAAAGGCTACGCGTAGACAAAATGGTAATTGAGTGATTACATAATGTTTCCCCATTACACAGGTGACATTATAACATGAGAAATTTGGATTACGTAATAAATTCTTTTGTTGTAGACTATAAAAGCCTATGCATATGATATTCTGTCCCTTTCCCTGATTTAGCACTGTGTATAAGAAGGTTGCATTTTTTCGAGTTCCTTGTACCGTTTGAAATAAAAATCGGTAGAGACGTTCCCTGGACTATGCCTGGTCCAACGGCAACAGCAATACGCGAAAGAGTGGTAGCACTGCGACAGGAGGGCTACAAGCAGACTGATATCGCAGAAGTCCTAGGGATATCACAGAGTGCAGTCTCTAAGATCCTGAAACGTCAACGTGAGGCGGGGAATGTGCGGCCACGGAAATCTCCAGGACGTCCCAGATTGACCATAAGAAGAGATGATCGCCAACTGTTGAATTTCAGCCGCAGAAACCGGAAATTGCCCACGAGCCGTCTTCGTCGCTTGTGGAGGAGATATCATGGGATCAACGTTTCCCGGTCAACCGTTAATCGCAGATTGCTCCAACATGGTTACCGAGCACGACGGTTGACCAAATGTCCACGCCTGTCTGTTCGCCACAGAGTAGCTCGTCTTCTTTGGGCTAGGGAGCACAGAAGGCTTCATCCAGGACATTGGCAACATGTGGTCTTCACGGACGAGAGCCGGTTCATCCTTGACCGAAAGGATGGGAGACAACGAGTTCGTCGATTAGCCGGGGAAAACCTTCACGATGAATGTATCCACGAGACGACTCAAGGCGGAGGCGGCTCAGTGATGATATGGGCCGGCATCCATTATGGAGGGAAAAAGCCACTGGTGGTTCCGGACGGAAACGTCAACGCCGCCGCCTACAGGGATATCTTGGAGTTCCACTGTCTTCCATATGCAAGACGAGTGTATGGGCACAATTTCCGACTGCAGGATGACAACGCTAGACCGCACAGGGCCGCTGCAGTAAGGGAATTCCTGGAGGCAGAGGGCGTCGTACAGTTGCCATGGCCAGCTTGTTCGCCGGATATGAACCCCATAGAGCATGCATGGGATGCCCTAGGCCGAGCCATCAACGACAGAGAGGTCATTCCTCAAAATCTGCAGGAGTTGGCAGATGCTCTGAGGGAAGAATGGGACGCTATGCCTGTTGACGTCATCAACAAGCTAGTGGACAGCATGCCACGACGTCTGCATGCGCTGGTTCGTGCCAGGGGTGGACATACCCGATACTAGTGACTGAGTAAGAACAATGACTCAAGTTTGATGCAAATTTGTCCATGAAATCACAAAAAAGAAGTCATCTGGAAAACTGAGAGAGATTGAAAATAAATATCTCATGATCCTTTAATTTACTGTATATTGTCGTCATTGTTGTTCTGTGCTCATGACATCCATCGCTTAGGACATAAACTTGTAAAATATCACTGTCAAACGTGTGTAAAAGGCAGAATAATAAAGTAAAGTTGTTATCATGCACCATAAATGCCATATTCAAATCATGTGGTAATAATTACGCTGTGAAAATTTGGTGAAAAAAAATATTCCACCTTTATGACCAACAGTGTATTTTTGTAGGGCTGAAATTAAGGTACTTTGGCTTTGAAAAACAGCTAGTATTTTCACTCTTCTTAGATAAAAGTATTCACAATGTGATACAAAAGGAAACAGTATTTTGAGTCATTTTGCTGAAAATCAAAAGTTTGCAACTTGGAAGAAGTACTACATACTCCCCCCCCAAAAGGAACAGTTGGCAACTCTGTGAAATATAATGCGATTTGCCACCATGTGAAATATGTCTGTTAGTTGTCTACATACTGTACAGGCTGTAGCAACGCTTCCTTGAAATAATTCACCATATCTTTAAATATAGTGTGTCCCTTTTACATACGTTATGCAACTCTGCATGGATAAACTATATATAAAGTTTACCTTAACATGTATGACATTAATATTGTGGTGAAAATGGTTTGAAATTGTCAAAATCCTAGTGATAATTTGTAATTTCTGCCTATTTGTCAGTTTTGAGGCAAAAGTAGCTTCTGACCATGTAATTTCAGCTTATTTGTCAGTTTTGATGCAAGACTAGCTTCTGGTAATTTAAGTTACTTATTTGCAAGTCTGGAGCAAAAACTAGCTCTATAGCCAGACTTTCTCCTGTCCCAGAATCTACCAATAGAGGGATAATCTTACTTGCTTACTGTAGTCCCAGACATGTGTTTAGATGTGTGTGTTAAATGTATATGCACTCATAGGTTAATGTGTACATGACAGTGCACTTTCTCTTCACTGTAACCATGGACCTTCAAACTGTACAGTCAACCTTTAGCAGCCTGTGCTGATGGGACTTCAACTGTTTCTATCTTTGCAATCCTTTGCAATATCGACTTTACTTCTAAAGATTTTAAGAAGGCATAGAGGTCAGTATAAGATTGTTTAATGATTTCTATGATTTAGTGGTAATAATGATAAAAAATAAGGATTTATTTTAGAAGGATTTGATACTTTGTGTTTGCATTGGAATTACACATGTGTACTTGTCAAGGTTACAAACAATGATATAGTAATGCTTCCAATCATTAATAACATATAAAAGTGAGAATATGGATAATGTTGGAATGATTGTTGTGTTAATTATTGATTGCATATACATGTATTTTATCTCATTTGGAGTGATATATGATGTACTCTGGTCATAGGCTTAACTGTTAGAGATTGTACCCTACTTTGTGTTTACACAAGTTGCTCATTGATGGAAAGTTGTCATACATGTTTGTTCAACTTAATATCGTTGATTATTGTTTAGTTAACTAATTATAAGCAGTTGTTAGCTTGTCAAAGGACATTTAATTTATACAATGTTCCTCTCTTTTCCCTTTGCTTCTACAGTTTTTACGACTTACGACTTACTGAAGACTTATTTCGACTTACTAAAGATTTACTACGGCTTACTTCGATTTACATCGACTTTGTTTGGATATCGAGTCAATGCCATACTGTAAAGAATTCGAAATCAAGAGGATAAGCCTGTAAAACCTATGTTTCTAGCGACAGTGAATAAAGATAGAAACAATATTCTCAACGAGATGTCTCATTGACTCATTGCTGTGACAGTAAAAACTCTTGGCTCATTTGGAACTTGACTTCTGCGATTGGAACTCCTCGTCAAGTAGAAACCTTTCCTCAATCAATAACTCTTCGTTTGCGATCACTATGGAAGGACAAGGAAATGTGGAGTCGGCTGCCAGACTGGAAGCCGGTGCCAGATTGAGAGAGCCTACGGAAAGGGGACAGCGGTACCAGTATGATACCACAAAGCGTAACCTGAAGTCCTCGTTAAAAGCGTATAAGAGGAAGGCAAATCAGTTGAGGACCATCCTCTCTGGTGAAAGCGAAGAAGAGAACATAAAGGATCTTCGAGACTCGGCACAAAAGCTCATGGATGAAGCTATAGGTCTTCAAGAAAAGCTCGAAGCTCTTGCGGCTGCTCTGGGAGAGGAGGACAACGGTGAGAGTGCACTCGATGATGCGGAGGATGAACATAATGAACTGATGAGGCAAACCTTATGCACTCTGGTGGAATCGAGGTCACCAAGATCACGAGTGAATTCTGTTCGCTCAAAAGCTGAGCAAGCTGAGCAAGCTGACCTTGCTGCGTTCCCAGTAGAAGCGTCGCCTATCTCCACAATAGTCGCTCAACAGATGAGAGCATCAAGACTCCCCCTTCCTGAGCCAGATATTTTCAGTGGTGATCCCCTGCTATTCCCAGGATGGAAGAACTCCATTGACCTGCTCTTGGAGGAATCTGGGGTACGTACATCGGACAGATTCTTTTTCCTTAAGAAGTACTTGAGTGGAGAACCCCTAGAGTTGGTGAAGGGTTATGCAATGATCGCCAGCGATGAAGCCTACAATCAAGCAAAGGCAGCACTTAACCATAGGTACGGAAACAGATTCACCATCTCCAATGCCTTCCGAGATAAGCTTGACAACTGGCCAAGGATATCAACCAAAGATTCTGCTGGACTGCGTCGACTAGGTGATTTCCTACGTCAGTGTGAAGCAGCTATGGAGCAAATTGGAAGCTTGCAATGTCTTAATGATGAGAGGGAAAATCGCAAACTGTTGAGCAAACTTCCCGACTGGATGATCGCACGATGGTCTCGGAAGGTGATAGACTGGATAGACCACACTGGAGCTGACTTCCCTCCATTTCGCATCTTCAGCAAGTTCGTACAAGATGAAGCCAGAATAGCTTGCTTCCCAGCGACTGCTGATCTGCATTCTCCATCAAACAGTCGACCTGAATCAAAGAAACAGGAATCGAGGAAACACGAGTCAAGGAAACAACAGAACAAGGCAAGGGGATTCGCTTCATCCTCTCGATCAGCCACCTGTTCTTTCTGTAAGGGAGAACACCGCCTGGACAATTGCAAGCTGTTTTTGTCTGAAGACAACAAGTTAGCAGACCGAAAGAAATTTGTTTTGACCAATGGCCTGTGCTATGGATGCCTAAAACCTGGTCACAGGTCGAAAGAATGCAGAGGCAGATCTACTTGTAGCAGCTGCAAGGGACGACATCCTACATCGTTACACGACCCAGATTGGAAGCCTAAGGATGATCGTTGTAAGGAATCTAACAGCAACGCTTCACATTGTGATGACAAGTTGTTGAAAACCTCAGCAATTGTGCCAGTATGGTTGTCACATCAAGGATCGAAGGAATTGTTGGTGTATGCCATGTTAGATACTCAATCAGACTCAACATTTATCCTGGATGACGTGCGGAAGGGGCTAGGTGCTGCAGGAACGCCGGTTAATCTCATCCTGTCGACATTGACAAAGGCGAATACAAAGGTTTCCAGTCAAAGGGTGAATGGACTTACCGTGAGAGGGTTCAACAGCAGCAACCGCATCAAGCTACCCCCAACATACTCAAGGAACGTCATGCCAGCAAACAGGAACCATATTCCTACGCCTGATCTGGCTGCATCCTTTGCACATCTGAAGGACATTGCCGACCTGATACCGCCTCTACAAGACTGCCAGGTCGGTCTCCTCATTGGCTTCGACTGCCCAAGAGCACTCGTCCCGAAGGAGATCATCCCCTCACCAAACGATGGGCCGTTTGGAATGAAAACGACACTTGGATGGAGCATAGTCGGCTCTGTAGGAACTAACGAGGAGGACAACCCCAACGTCCCAGTGGGAATCTGTCATAAAGTGACCGTCCAGACAGTCTCAGAAGATGTCCAGCTTGAAGGCCAGAGAAGCAAGATAGCCTTTGCACACAAGACTCTTGTGAAGGAAGAGATCATCAGCGTCTTGGAGTCGGACTTCACAGAGAGACATACAGATGGCAAACCGTACTCCCAGTTAGATACACGCTTCATGGAGATCCTCGACAAGAATGTGAAGGTGCACAATGATGGCCACTATGAGACCCCACTGCCCTTCATCGAAGACAAGCCTTGTCTACCCAACAACAGAGCTTTAGCCTTCAAGCGTATCGGACAGCTCAAGAGAAAGTTTGTGCAGGACCCAGAGTACCACAAGACATACACAGAGAAGATGGCAGCTCTCGTCGACAGTGGATATGCTGAAATTGTGCCAGAACCCAAGCCGGGAGATCCTGTCTGGTACATTCCCCATCATGGAGTTAGACAACCCAACAAGCTAAGAGTAGTATTTGATTGCAGTGCATCCTTCAAGGGAGAGAGTCTTAATGCACACCTCCTTACTGGCCCCGACCTCACCAACGCCCTTGCTGGTGTGCTCTGCAGATTTCGGCTGGATCAGATCGCGTTTAGTTGTGACGTGAAAGAGATGTTCTACCAATTCAGGGTTCGAGAGGACCATCGAGACTTCTTCAGGTTCCTGTGGTGGAAGGACGGTGATTACTCACAACCACTACAGGACATGAGGGCTACTGTTCACCTGTTTGGTGCCTCATCATCCCCTGGCTGCTCCAATTTCTGCCTGAAGAGACTGGCAAGTGACAAGGCCACAGAATTTGGAGACGACGTGAAGAACTTCATTCACAATAACTTTTACGTGGATGACGGACTCAAAAGTGTGTCAACACCTCAGGAGGCTATCGACTTGATCGCTCGAACGAAGGAAATGTGTAAGGAAGGAGGATTACACTTACACAAGTTCATCTCGAACTCCAAGGAAGTGTTGAGTTCTATCCCGCCAGAAGATGTAGTGAAGGATGCTGCCAATGTAGATTTGCTACAGGAACACTTACCAATGCAGAGGGCTCTTGGCGTGAAGTGGTGCTTGGAATCGGACACCTTTCAGTTCAGACTGACACTTGATGACAAACCGCTGACCCGGAGGGGCATACTATCCACAGTCATGTCAGTCTATGATCCCCTCGGCCTGATATCACCAATAGTACTGAAGGGGAAAGAGATCCTACAAGATCTTTGCAAGAGTTCGCTGGATTGGGACGATCCCCTACCTGATGAGCTGAGAACGAAGTGGGAGAAATGGAGAAGCGACCTACCAAACCTTGAGATCTTGAAGATAAAGAGATGCTACATGCCACAGGACTTCGGTAAAGTGAAGCTACAACAACTACATCACTTTGCCGATGCAAGCTCCAGTGGTTACGGCCAGTGCACGTACTTGAGATCGATCAACGAAGAAGGTCAAGTACATTGTACGCTAGTGATGGGCAAGTCTCGTGTCGCTCCGCTCAAGCCTGTGACAATTCCGCGACTCGAGCTAACTGCTGCAGTAGTTGCTGTCAATGTGGGTGTCTTTGTCGAGAAGGAACTTGCTATCACGAACATCGAACACTTCTACTGGACTGATAGTCAAGTGGTGCTTGGCTATATAAACAATGACTCAAAGAGGTTCCATGTCTTTGTGGCCAATAGGATTCGTCAGATCCAGCAGCATTCATCACCTGCCCAATGGAGACATGTGAGATCAAATGAGAATCCTGCTGATGTTGCTTCAAGAGGATCATCGGTTGCTCAGCTATTGACATCTGACTGGTTGACTGGCCCAAGCTTCCTTTGGGATACTGAGCTACCATCCCCAGTTGAACATGAGGAGTTCACTCTACAAGAAGAGGACGCAGAGGTTAAACGTTCTCATGTTCACGTCACACAGAGAGGTTCTTCAGGATTAGAGGTGAGCAGGTTGGAATACTTCTCTTCATGGCTCAAAGCAAGAAGGGCAATAGCATACTGTCATCTCTTCCTCATTCGGTTGAAGCAACGGTGCCATGGAAAACGAGCTGAAGACTCAGCGGAGAGCACTAGTGTCAAGATGGAGATGACCGTTGATGACCTCAAGAAAGCTGAAATGACAATACTGAAGGCCGTCCAAGATGAAGCCTTCCATGATGAAATGGAGACTCTCAAGGCCTTCAGAGAAGCTGACAGCATAACAGCCCGAGAGAAGAAACGTGGGTTAAAGAGATCCAATCGTCTTTGCAGTCTCGACGCCTTTCTTGATAAGGATCAAGTCCTGAGGGTTGGTGGAAGGCTGAAACACAGCACAGAACCATTTGAAGTCAAGCACCCCGTCATCCTGCCTCAGAATAGTCATGTGACAGCCCTCATCATTCAGTACTGCCATCAACAGGTAGCTCACCAGGGAAGAGGAATGACGGTGAACCGAATTCGTGCCAATGGCTACTGGATAATAGGATGCAGCAATGCAGTATCCAAGTTCATCAGGAAGTGTGTCACCTGCAGGAAACTAAGGAGTCCAACGCAGACACAGAAGATGGCTGACCTGCCCAAGGACCGAGTGGAGCCTGCCACACCATTTGAATTCAGTGGCATGGATTGTTTTGGACCTTGGTTAATCCGAGAAGGCAGGAAGGAATTGAAGCGATACGGCTTGGTGTTTACATGTATGTCATGCCGGGCTGTTCATATCGAGACTCTGCACTCGTTATCGACCGACTCCTTCATCAATGCCCTCCGTCGGTTCCTCTCGATCAGAGGCCCAGTGCGTCAGCTGAGATCTGATCAGGGGACAAACTTTGTTGGTGCCAAGGCGGAGTTCACAAGGTTGATGAAAACTGATCATGACAGCGTTAGAGACTATCTGATGAAGGAAAACTGCGACTACATTACCTTCAACTTCAACGTGCCAACCGCAAGTCACATGGGTGGCTCGTGGGAGCGACAGATTGGGACGATCCGTCGGGTGCTGGATGGACTGATGCATCATGCTGGCCCTCAGCTCGACGACGAGTCGCTCCGAACTCTTATGTGCGAGACTGCAGCAATCGTCAACAGCCGCCCTCTGACGATAGAGAATGTCAACGACCCAACTCATCCTGTACCACTTACTCCCAACCATCTGTTAACAACGAAGACCAGCATCCTGTTGCCCCCTCCTGGAAACTTTGTCAAAGAAGACCTGTATTCGAGAAAAAGATGGCGGAGGGTGCAACACCTGGTCAACGAGTTCTGGAACCGCTGGAAGAAGGAGTTCCTCCAAAATCTCCAGTCCCGTCAGAAATGGACCCATCCTCAACGCGAAGCGAAGGTTGGTGACGTTGTTATGCTAAAGGATGACAACACCCCGCGATGCCAGTGGACACTCGCGAGAATCAAGGAGACGTTTCCCTCGAGCGACGGACTGGTACGGAAGGTAAAGGTCGCGATTTCGGACGCTAAACTAAATGACGACGGAACGCGTACACGACCATCGCAAATCCTCGAAAGACCTGTACACAAGCTCGTCACGCTCCTACCCGTAGAAGAACAGTGCACAGTTGTGAAGACCTAGGGAATTCCCCACCAGAGGAGCCACGTAATCCTTTAATAACCCCTTATAGGATAATTTGACCTGGGTTATTTGGTCCCTGCGTGTCCTTTCTGCCCAAATAGGTATAGTGGACTCTTCTAAATTGGATATAGGCATATTAGCTCCAATAGGACTCAAAGTTCACCATTCCCGTAACTTGCGTTAAAGAACGACGGAACGATGCGGAAATCATTACTTTGACGGAAATTCATTATCTTGTTTTAACGCGAATTCTAAGACATGCTATACAATCCTAGTTCTCCAATTTAGTATGTTGAAAAATTGTGAATTTGAAAGCTGTGAGAGACATTAATTCATGTGCTGGATCCGGAAAGAACAATATTCACAAACTTCTATTATTATGATACTACAAAACTTCTGAGAAATAATTATTGTCATTCAAATCAACCTAGCGGACTTGGACAATATTATGGAACTTCCAGCATTGGTAGTCAATGCGTTTTGAACTTTCTTCAAGGGTTGAACATTGAACATTGAAAAATCCCTTTTGTAAAAGAATTGAAGAACTTTAGCCGAATTGACTTGATTTATGATCAGAAGTTGATAATTCAAGTGGATTAATATGAAAGGAAAATGTTGTAATTCATTGAAGCATTCTCCACTGATAGATATATGGGTTAATATTTGTCATTTGTTTCAGGGATAAATCAATATTTGGGGAAAAAATCCTTTTTTTTTTTTTGTTTTTTGGAGAAATTGGCTTTTTAAATCCAAGTCAAACATTGGAATTGGAATACTGGTCAAAGGGTAATGACCTGCTCAGTGAAGAATTCTTCATTTATGAAAATTTGTATCTTTGTTGTGAAGAAATGCTTGTTACAGTATTGTTGATCAGGTAAATTTAGAGGTGTATGAAGCGCCAAAATTGCGTTTATCTGGATCAAGTTAAAGAAAACATCTTTATTTTGAACACAAGTCTGTTCTTCTCTGCGAAACATGCAATTTGTTTGTTTGACCAAAAACAATCAAATTTAGATTGATTGAGAACCATTAGGTGATACACCTCTCGATTTTCCTTCGTCTCGAGTCACATTAGTAAATTTGTGAAATTTAAAGGAGCCATGTGGTGAAAATGGTTTGAAATTGTCAAAATCCTAGTGATAATTTGTAATTTCTGCCTATTTGTCAGTTTTGAGGCAAAAGTAGCTTCTGACCATGTAATTTCAGCTTATTTGTCAGTTTTGATGCAAGACTAGCTTCTGGTAATTTAAGTTACTTATTTGCAAGTCTGGAGCAAAAACTAGCTCTATAGCCAGACTTTCTCCTGTCCCAGAATCTACCAATAGAGGGATAATCTTACTTGCTTACTGTAGTCCCAGACATGTGTTTAGATGTGTGTGTTAAATGTATATGCACTCATAGGTTAATGTGTACATGACAGTGCACTTTCTCTTCACTGTAACCATGGACCTTCAAACTGTACAGTCAACCTTTAGCAGCCTGTGCTGATGGGACTTCAACTGTTTCTATCTTTGCAATCCTTTGCAATATCGACTTTACTTCTAAAGATTTTAAGAAGGCATAGAGGTCAGTATAAGATTGTTTAATGATTTCTATGATTTAGTGGTAATAATGATAAAAAATAAGGATTTATTTTAGAAGGATTTGATACTTTGTGTTTGCATTGGAATTACACATGTGTACTTGTCAAGGTTACAAACAATGATATAGTAATGCTTCCAATCATTAATAACATATAAAAGTGAGAATATGGATAATGTTGGAATGATTGTTGTGTTAATTATTGATTGCATATACATGTATTTTATCTCATTTGGAGTGATATATGATGTACTCTGGTCATAGGCTTAACTGTTAGAGATTGTACCCTACTTTGTGTTTACACAAGTTGCTCATTGATGGAAAGTTGTCATACATGTTTGTTCAACTTAATATCGTTGATTATTGTTTAGTTAACTAATTATAAGCAGTTGTTAGCTTGTCAAAGGACATTTAATTTATACAATGTTCCTCTCTTTTCCCTTTGCTTCTACAGTTTTTACGACTTACGACTTACTGAAGACTTATTTCGACTTACTAAAGATTTACTACGGCTTACTTCGATTTACATCGACTTTGTTTGGATATCGAGTCAATGCCATACTGTAAAGAATTCGAAATCAAGAGGATAAGCCTGTAAAACCTATGTTTCTAGCGACAGTGAATAAAGATAGAAACAATATTCTCAACGAGATGTCTCATTGACTCATTGCTGTGACAAATATCATACTTTATAATATTTGTCATAAATCATTATCATCATGCACGTATTATTATCATTGCAATCATCAACATTATCATTTATAATATCAAAAAACTTTTTTGTAATCACAATAAAAGGAGATGTAAAAAAATCAAGAAATAACAACTTTGAGATTTACACAGGAACTACAAATATTCCATTTTTTGCAAGTCCAGAAAAGTTGTAAATAAGAAAAAGATTCACATATTCGGGTTTTGTTGTTGCAGTTATCCAATGAGGCATGTTCTTTTGATGACGAGTTACTGTCTAATACTTCACATAGTCGAGTTAACAAACCTCATATCTAATTCAAATCAAGACTTTGTGGCAGTCCAGAATAGATCCCACCTCTATAAATTGGCATGTTCAAGTGCCAATTAAGAATGAACATAAAGAAGTATTGAAAAATGTGGCTCTTTCCGTATTTGTTTCCATGTTGTCGTGTCTTGACCCGTGAACTAGAAATAGCTTGCGTGGTTAAGTCGCTGCCCGGTAAGCAGGAAATTGCAGGTTCAATTCCTGTCTGGTTCCGAGATTTTTGTCTGACTTGTTTTTCGTTCATTTACAGGATGGAGCTCGCTATCCTTAATTTCTGGGTGTATGCCTAAAATTTCTTTGTAAATTGAAATTACCCCAGAAAGCCTTTCCACTAAAATCAAGTATTGAAACTGCCTTCATTCACTTTTTTGTGCAAAATGCCAATAAAGAAAAAACATAAACTAAGGTATGGACTGAAACTGTCTTGATTTACTTTTGTGCAAAATGGCAATTAAGGAAGAACATAAACTAAGGATTGAAACTTTCTTGATTCACTTTTGTGCATAATGTAACTAAGTCTTCTCAACCCTGCCATTCTTCTATTCCCTCAGTCAGACAACTCATGCCGGGGGGGGGGGGGGGGGGGGGGGGGAGGGGGGACTCCTATGAAAGGGCATTAAAGTGTCTCTAACAAACTCCTATCAATACAGGAGCCCAGAGGCTTTAGTACATTTTTGTATGTGTGTTGGCAGTAAATAGAGTCCCCTCAACAATCACTGCCCCTCACTCTTTCGTTATTTGCTCACTGGCTTCCCATAATGGTCCCTTTCTCACACTTTTTGAAAGAAGCAGGAGGGGATAGTTTGTTTCTAGCACCTCTAAGGAATTGCAAAGGAGATTACTCGCCAAGCTGTAAGTGCCTGTAGCACCTAAGTTGTGTGATGAATTGAGTGCAAGAAATATATGCACAAAGCTGATAATGCACATCAGCCTAAATTCCTTTAACTAAATGACTGTTAGTGCAAATACAGTATAACAAATCTACACCCTTCAAGAAGAAATCATTATCAGACAGCTGGACTTCATAGATATCGGGCCTTTCGATACATGTGATAATATGGTCTTAAATCTTTACGTTTTCAAGTGGTAGAGGATTATGTTATTCTAATTTCAACCAAGGGTATTCTCTCTTGTCATTTGCTATAGATCACGAACATTGTTGAATTCCACCACTGCTGATGGGACTGACATAAAAAGACAATCTTATTTAAGTGGCATTGCGTTAGGAGCTGGCATAATCCAGTGTGTATGATAGAAGAGAGGTGTACAAAGCAGATTTTGTGCTGTACATGTAGGCCTGTCAAGATCTTTATAATGCATAGCTGGAACTGCAATTTGATGACTTCTCATATTTTCATTTTAAGGATTGTCATAATTGTATCGCTTGCTTAGAACATGCATGGATATGAAGAGGAGCAAATGCGTGTCTCAATTATCTTCACCAGAAACACACTTAGGCATAGCCAGGCTGAAGATCAAGGGATAATTTTAGAGGAAGGGGGGGGGGGGGGGAAAGGGTCATGACAAAAATTGTGAGGACTACCAAACTCACTGAGATGGTATATGTGTGTGTGACAGGAATTCCTCCCACACAAGCATGCATGTTCATTACCAGCCCTACAATGAAAAAGAAATGTGTGTGTGTGTGTGTGGGGGGGGGGGGGGGGTTGAAACGTGGTTTCATTCTAATCCCCTCATTTTTGTGGTTAATAAATCATCACATTTTCATGTTTATAATAACATCTCATCAACATGACTTTAACTCTTTTATGAAAATCAACCATCTTAACAAGTGTAAACCCAGTGGCAAAATTTGCAGAGGTAATTCTCTTCTGATCTTATTGCAAAGACTGCTAATTTCACATTAGATGGATTACTAATAGAAAGATTACTACTAGTAAATTGGAAGGATTACTCAGTATAGGCCACTTTCAGAAACTTAATAGTATGCAGAATATATTTGTCAACATCAAATGTTTGCTTCCTGTGTCATTCTTAACTCACATCAAAGAAGTAACCTAATGTACATAAATCTATAAAATAAAAGAACATATGTACAGCTCAAAGGAATTGGCATGGACAAAGGGAAAGGGAAGGAGCAGCAGTTTTGAACCGCTGTACATTTTGTCCAGTTCAGCATGAAACATGATGCTTTTTAGGCTAAAGCATCGTGTTTCATGCTGAACTTGACAAAATATACTGCGGTTTAAAACTGCGGCTCCTTCCCTTTCCCTTTACCAGGCCTCGAAAGTCACCTGTTTTAGGGGCAGGCAACTTTTAGTTTTGGGGGGGCACTTTTTCACTTTTTTCAAGGGCAGCAAGTTAGGTCAGAGGGGCACCAAGGCAAAAACCGACAATTATGAAAGGGCACCAAGGCAAATCCCTAAAATATGAAAGGGCTCCCAAACCCATACCCCCATTGGTGGCTTAAACATTAAAAAATTTTGTTTTGTTTGTTTTTTCATTTGGCCGTAAGGCCAGGTAAAATTGAGTACATGTTGATCGTCCGGATTTTTTTAAAAAGAGGAGGAGGGTGTACCATATTATTTGATATTTGATAGTTTTCCCAAGATGGCTGCCGCATGTAAAATAGTATATAATACGATGCACATCAACCAACGTTGCTGTAGTGTGTATGATTTGCCCCCAAAATATCAATTTTTTCAACAGGTTTCTTTTCGTCTATTTTTAAATATTAAAATGTTGCCTTTATTCTAAATATGAAATTACATTTTGTTGATATATTGTCATTTTTGTCTTGATTTTGTAATTAATGTTTTAACATTTATGTAAACACTTTCATTGGAAGCCTTGTTTTTCCTCAAAATACACGGAACAGCAACAGAAATTACTCCAGAATCTCAACGAAATTCAAAGATTAGATGGCCACAAAACACGATCTCACTTCACTACAATCATGATAATCAGACTGCACTGGACTCCAGCGCACTCAGTCGATTGTACCCCTCACCCTGGCCTCGCGCGGGCCGGGGTCGGCCGCACGGAAAACATGCACATAGCGTATGTATATACGGCTTTGAACACAGACGTGTGTTGCTGCCCTCTACGTTGAAGACATTGCGTTTTCGAATAATGGCGGATGGGAAAAAGTCGTTGACTGATCAGAACGATGTCAAAACCCCCCCAAATTACCTATCAACATTCCATTCAATCGTGACAAAATGCTATTAATGTGAAAGGTGAGGGTGTATTTATGTTAAATGTGTTTGTCAAAATATTTTTTGTGCGCCGATTGATCCGATTGAAGTGGATTGTAATGAGTTGTTGGTACAGTGGCTGATGCAAATTTTAACATCGCTACTCAATGCGTATTGACTTTCTGTGTAAACTTTTTCATATACAGCTACACAAAGTCTATGGGGAAACGGAATGTCCATTTTCACCTGCTGAAACGGGAAAAGACCATATGGCCTAATGCCCTTTTTGTCATGTTTCAAATATTTTTTTCGCTTCCTCGAATAAAGCCAGACAATTTATTTTTCTTCAAACGTAAATCGATAAACTCGAAACAAAATCATTCGCTCGTATTCATTCACAATCAAGATCAACGAGCCGAAACATCGCACTTGGAAAATAGCCGCAATGGCACATTGCGTGTAATGTAACATCCTGTATCGAAACTTTCCCCCCGCTGTAAACTTTACCTCGATGTACATACGTTGACACGAAGGGCACAATAATACGAGGGATTGAGTTCAATAAATGGAATGTCCATTGCATTTGTTTACGAAAACTCTCCCATCGCATTTACCCCCCTGAAGTTGTACTCGGGTACGTAACGTACATAGGCTATTCGGACGAAGGTACGAGGGAGTGAGTTCGGGTAATAGAATGGCAGCGTGTTTACAAAAAAAAATCCCATTCACTGCGGTGCGAGCATGCACGAGTCGAGTCGGCTGTAATCACGCTGAACGTTTGAAAATGAACCGACACTGCTCTGATGCGCTGTGAATCGAAGCTGTTATTAGTTTGGTGCGAAAGAATGTTGTTTCCGTACGTTTAGGGGAAAAGGGCATTACAGCAAACTGAAAAAGGGGACGGCAACAAGTTGCCGTAAGTATCATAATTTTGAGAGGGGCGACGCGGCAAGTAGAGGGGGCATTGCGGCAAATTGCCGTTTGCCGGTGGGTAATTCGAGCCCTGCTTTACCCATGCCAATTCCTTTGGGCTGTAGTGTATTACATGTAGGCCTACATGGACTTACCAAATCCATAGACATGTTGTTGCAGTTTCCTGGGCTTGAAAGCTGTTGAAAGATTTTGGTAGGAAAATGGAAAGATGACGCTCGTTCTCGGCAGCTCTCGTTCGTTGATATAATCATTGATCCTGGCCTTGGAGTCACAGTTTGCAGCAGAAATCCCAATCGCCTGCCGGACGTGCGGAAGTGTGCTGAAAACGATATGTTGGACCTTTTTCACCATGGCAACATCAACAATATTTTCCCCCTGCTCATACTCTAATGCTTCCGGTTTTGACGCACTGAAATCTGTCTCCGTGTAGAGGAAACAGCCATATGCCCCTTCCAGCACCTTGGCGATACTTTTACGGTCGTCAAAGTTTGTTGGCCATAGTTCAACTCCAAGATCGCAGAGCTTTTGCGCCTGTTCTGAAGAAGACTGCTTCTTCGTTACAACTGCTCGGACGGAGTACTTTGGGTCTTTTAGAAGAGATCGGATTAGGGAGTTTCCTTGGGGCTCGGTTGAGCCAAATACTGCAATGATCTTAGACATGATCCCTGTTTAATTGTAGTCTCAGAGGTTGAAGACTTCAACTTAATGAGTTGGTCTCGAAGAGGAAAATGGGGTAATAATCTTCAAGATTGAAGGACACGGGTCTATCTTGAAGAAGGACTGATCCGCTTATCTGAAAATGGTTGACAAATAAATATATATAGTTTGTTATTGAATTATTAATGTACATTTTGTCATATATGTGAACAGAAACTTCAAAACATGTCACAGCTACGCCTTTATACCCTGCCTGAAACTGATCCATCAACAGAAAGTTTCAACAAATGTTTTTGGTTCCTGGGAGTTAAATTATGCAAATTGCCAACAGCAAAGTTCGAGGCATTCAATTTGCTCTGTTTTCAAGTGTGCAATTCTGTCAGTATTTTAAAAAATGGAATATTATGCAGGGTCTGTCTGTAATGGTGGCCCGATCGAGGGCTAATTAATGGCCACCTGAAGATCAATTTGGTCACCTGTATTTCATGCTCAAGTGGCGACGGTGGACACCTTAATTTAAAAAGTGTTTATTGCAGTTCTTAAATGGAATATTAAAGGGCAAGTCCTGATCTTTACATCTCATATCATAGTCAGGTAACTTTGCATGATCATGCTGATGAACTAATAATATTAACAAGGACTGATACACATTCATGACATTACAGGTGTTTTACAGTGATGGTCACTGAATCTAGACAGCTAGCTAGCCACAACACAATACATAAAATGATTTTAAAACCATGCTGATCATGATCGTAAATTATATGTCTTAGCGTTATTGAACACACGATAATCACACAACCGAAACCAACAACATAATGTCATGCAACTGCGTTGAAATGAATGAGATGATGAATACTTGATCAGATGATCGACGAAGTGACAAACATTTCTGTCGAAAGATACATCAAGTATCTTTTCCTTACCTGCAACTCGTCCAAATCTAATTCTTCCAGATCAGTAATCTAACTTTTCAAGTTCTGATGTACAGGTGTCAAACTCATCATACAGTAATATCGGGAACCTTAACGAACTTTGCGGAGTGCAATTCAATGAGCATCAGAATTTCATCGCGACAGGTGCATGTACATTGTACGGTACACAGGGTGAATGCAGTACGGTGCACCCCGTGGGAAACGTTTCGGGTTGAACGATCGATGCGAGGAGGTTAGCCTGCTATAAAGTTATTATTATCCTTGCCGCCTCCCTGCCTGTACCTCTTACAGCGTTGCGTTGCTATAGGCAATGACTCCCCGGACTGACTCGGTCCATGCAGCCCGCTGAAAATCCCGCAAGCTCAGAAGAATAGCGGTTAACCGTTAGGCACCCAATAATTCCTCGTAGACTTTCCGCACATTTCTGAACCAATCAAACATAAACCTATATGTTAATGTACTTATTGGTTTGACTGGTAAAGCCACAGTGTCCTTACATTTTGAAACGAGACTAATTATCATCGATTCGTCTTTGTCTTGGTTTGTTATACATCACGGACATGTTATTGTTCAATTGGGCCAGGGACAAAAGGAAGATGGTGAGAGCTGGATTAGACGGATCTGTGTACGTTTGTATAGAACTCTGCTCTGGAGTCGACGGATCTTCCTTGCATTATGACCAAGACCGATATGATATAATCTTCTACAAAAGACGGTAGTTGCTCCCCCCCCCCCCCCCCGCCCCAACACCACCACCACCAAGGAATCGCAGACCCTGTTTTTACAGCCCATTCATTACGAGGTCTGTCGCATCTTTTTAAGACGATAAAACAATGTATTAGTGAAATAGTCGTTTGAGAGAGCAATTACAATACAGCAGTTTCCCCAAAAATGAATTTCAGAGGCCTATTATCTATCTAGACCCTTAATTTTTTTGTGAAAACAGCCAATATTTTCCACATGTGTGCATATCTACACTTATGAATGTATATTGTATCAGATTATTGTCTTATCCAAATATATGTTACGCGGGTTTATCATAGAGTTATTACGTTTTGAAACATACCGTTTGTATGATTTGTAATAATTTACGCCTGTACATTCGTATTAATTCATGATATTGAATAAGGACATGCTATTATGCTATATTATGTGATATACGAGTTTATGGTCTACTTCATAAAACACTACCTTTTTATTTGTTATACGTCGTGTAATTGGTAGGCTACTATCTGACTAGTGTTTATATAAACACAACAAAAAAAGTAGCCCCCCCCCCCCCCCCCTAAGCAAAATGGTATAACTTTTTATCGAAGAGGTTTTGGGCAAGATAATTTGGCAGGATTGTTCCTTAAAGGGTTACTAAATTAGAAAAATAAGTTCCCAGTAATCTATGTAAAATCATCCACTAAAAACGAATTTCACATTCGTTTGCCGCAATAAAGTCTCATTTTGACGAAAATTTTGACGCGTTACTACGCATAGGAGGAAAGTTGTGAATACATTACGAAAATGGTCTAGTGTTGAATTCCGTACAATCTATGGCATTTTGACTTCTCTGACGTCACTGGAGGCGTGCGTTTCTTCAAATTTTCGCCAAAATGAGACTTTATTGCGGCAAACGAATGTGAATTTCGTTTTTAGTGGATAGATTTACATTAGTGGGAACTTATTTTTCTAATTTAGTAACCCTTTAACTTATTGACTAACTTATATGTGAAAATCACATTAATCAAATTAGTCATGCAGAAAAGGGCAAACTTTAAATGAAAAATGTCACTTTTCAAAAGTTACAAGGGTAATTTTGTCGTATGAATTTTTGATGAATTCCATTCCTGGTGCATGATTTATGTCCTTTCAATGTTTATCATCAATCTCTCGATGCACTAACACCTATCCCGACACTGAGCCCATCGTTCTGGGTGAGTGAGCACCGTTTAACAAATACTCATCCCTCTAGAGTTTAAAAATTGGTAAAATCTTTATTTTAGTGAAAATATAAAACTCTGGATATTTTGACAAAGATGTAACATGACCTGTTATGTAAGCATAAGAAGTCATTTTTCGTGTCATGGTTGAGTGAAAACATTTTTAAAATCGCACAAAAAATGCCTTTAAAACTTGCCCACTCTTGCATGACTAATTGGATTAATGTGATTTTCACACAGAAGTTAGTCAATAAGTTAGGGAACCGTTCTTCCTGCCAAATTATTTTGCCCAAACCTCTTCGATAAAAAGTTAGGCTATTTTGCTTGGGGGGGGGGGGGGGGGACTTACTTTTTTGTTGTGTTTATGTCTCAACACAAAACAAAACAACGTGAGAAATACAATAACAACATAAATAAAAAAAAACTAATCATCTGGAAGGAAAGAGATAATGGTAAAAATACAAAAAAATTAAAAGGCAGGAGACACAATAATCTCCTACAATATAATCTAAAAATCAAATCTTCACTTCTTAAACTAAAAAGATAATTTACCTTATATTTGTTTTGGCACTAAACAAATGATTTAAAAGCAATTAAAAATGTGTGCTTAACCTAAAATGTACATACATCAAAATATGAATTGCGGAAAGTTGTTTTGAGCAACACCAAATAATTTCTCAAACACAGAAGAATTGCATAACCAGATTTTCATGAGCTCAAATAAAATCACAAGATTCGTTCCAAATAGGTTTCACTCCTTCACATTCACATACAAAAATAATCAACGTTTCTTTTTCTTTGTCACAAAACGAACAATTTCGGGAATCTCGTCTCTTTGCCTTATGCAAAAACATTTTAATGCAATCCAATTATGAAATAATTTTGAATAAAATGATTGAAAACGAGAGGGAAACAACAAATAATTTTACGCATTTTTAGTTCATAACTTGTCGAATGTTGTTATTCATATTGTATCATAGACATATTAGTGTTTTGTGTCCCAGATGGGTTTGGTAAGTTTTACTGTCTTGAGCAAAAGTGCATAAGTATCACTCAGTAGTAATCAGTATTAAAGTAAACACTTGTCTCAAGTTTGACATGTTTGGGAGGAGACGTGTAAATATTTGTTTTCTCAAAGATTGAGAAAAAAATGGCTATAATGAACAATATCCATCTAATGAACAGGGCATGTTCCAATGGTGCTAATGAAATGAAAGTAGACTCTAGGGACAGGTGTGGTATATTATATAAGTATAGTCATTTCCCGAGCTGTTTATTTCTTGTTATTATGTTTGCAAACATTACATGCTGTTGCTAAATCTTACTTTTGGCACGTCTTGGTGCCGGTTACAGTTCGATATTCCAAAGGTTCGTTATTCCGAAGGTTCGTTATACCGAAGGTTCGTAATTCCGAAACACGTAAATTGCCTAAAAACTGTACCTCGATGCTCGTTAGTCCGACTACGAAAAAGGGTCCATGGTTAATCCGAACATTTGCCGCGTAACGTTCGGAATAACGAACTTTCAGAATAACGAGTGCTTCACTTGATGTCACATTATGACAAGTTTTGATTGAAATCTATAGTGCACGACAAATCAAATCTGCATATTGATAGAGGCATAATGGAAGATTATCACGGTGTCTAATACTTGCTTTCAGCACTTTTGCCATGTTTGCAGGTCATCAACATGGAAAATTGAAGAAGAAGCCATAAAAACTCCCCTCCCAAAAATAAATGTGGAAATTGACTGTAAGCGGAATTGTTGCGACTGCAATATTTTGTAGTTTTAGACGGGTCGTTCAAAACCTTCCGGTTCTTGCAGCCTGGAGACCGGAGACTAATAAGTTGACTTCAATAAAAAAAAAAATAAAAAAAAAAATCGGTGGTTTGGTGTATTTTCGGTGAAGGTATTTAGCCCATCTACCCTGGAGCTACACATTAGACATGTCAGAGACTTTGTCATGTCTTGTTCCCATTATTCTACTGAAATACCTGTGTGTGAGGTATATGTTGCAATGTCATTTGCACACAATAATAATGTCTTCACCATTCTGCTTGCCCGGATTGTCTGCTTTTAAACAAGCAATACAGTACCGGAGTGGTGTCGTCATATCCCTTGTTATGCATGGTTCTAAACAACATCGATCAAGTGAGAGTTCCACCGTCTAGCGACTAGCGAGCTAGTGTCAGGCACTCTCAAAGAGAGTCCCCGCTATGATAATCGATGTTTGCTCTTCTCATGTAGTTTAGAACCAGTTGTCTTGACAATATGGTCATATGACCGTGACGTCACACTTCGGTACTCAATTGAGTTGCGGGGCGTTTTGTTTCCTTTTATGTAGTCACCGGTGATGTCATTAGGCCTATACATATATTGAGCCCTGTCTTATAGGCCAACGAATGATTATGCACAAATTCAGAACCATGCAATTCATATTGTATGCTTATCCTCTTAAAAAAAAAAAACAACAACAACAACAATAACGGGCAAGGTGAGGTTGGATGAAGGTGAGATAGCCCTCACCTTTAACAATAATAATAATAACAACAATGATAATAATAGTCGATTCTTATGTTGCGCAATTTTACAGTTAAGTCTCAGTGCGCATTAAAGATAAAAGTAGAACGAAATAGAACCATTTTTTAAGCCAAGATAAAATTATTGAAACAATTTACACTAACAAAAATTACTTCAATTTGGCGCGAAATCGATCTTCAGTATTAGATTGTCGAATAAAGTCAGGAAGTTTATTCCACAGTATAGGTGCGGTCAACTGGAAAGACCTCTGACCGTATGTTTTGGTTTCAACTGAGTGCTGAACTAAAAGATGCATTGAATCATAACGAAGAACCTAGAAGAATTTCCATGTAAACATCTATACGATATGACCAAAATCTTAAACATAATTCGTTTATTTTACAGGCAAAGTCATGCAAAACAGGAGTTATAAACACACATCTTTTAGTACATGTTATCAAGCGAGCAGCAGAAATTTGTATGTGTTGTACTTTATCTTTGACGCTTTTACATACGCTTAATCTTACCTTCTTATATAAGCGGATTCAAACACACTGCGTTATTTAAGAAATACTGGTTCGTCTTCTTTTTGTTTCCAAAAACCCCATTATAGTCGGCGTCTATAACTGAGCCTGTTTCTCGCTAATACATTTCTACATTTCCTTCTCCTCATCCACCTCTTCCTCCTCCTTTCAGTTTCGTATTGTTCACTATGTTCTTCTTTGATAGCTTTCCATTTCCCCTCTTAGTCCTTTTCTGTGACAAGACGGGCGGGAACTATAGGCTATATTGTGAACACATTATGTTATTTTCTTGTTTTTCTTGTGTGAGATGAAGATGTGAAGGAATTCATGTGCGACACGCTCACAATAAAAAATGGTCTTTCAAGAAAATCAGCAATTATTTTTGTTTTATCAATATCAATACAGGTGTACTTTGCAAACAGCCCGTATAGCTGAGTTCTAAGCCTAAGGACATTATGCACATGAACACAAAGTCACATAATGACAAAAAACAACAACAACGGAACAAAATGATAAAAAAACCCAAAGAAGATAGTGATTGAGGAGGGGAAAACTGAGCAGTTAAAATCAGGAAAGGCCAGAAAGTAAAAAAAAAAAAAAAAAATCAAACGAAATATTTGGTGAGAAAAAAGAGACGATTGTGAAGGCTATGTTTACTCGATCTATTGAAAAAAAGTCCTTTTACATAATAAACGAAATGCATTCGTCTGCACGCAAACACGAATGCGAATATGCTTAAAGAGGCTTATAAAAATTATCATGGACAATATTAGAATTATAAACCAATGGAAGTATTTTGTCAAATGAAATTACAGACACGACGTTAAGGCCAAGATGTCCGTGTCACTAAATTTATAAAAAACAACAACAACAACAAAAATATTTGTTTGCTCCTTCTATCTTTTCACCTACGTTCTTTAACCTGATAGAAATTTAGAGTTTCTAACTACATGCATATCACGTTGTTTTTCCTGTTCCGATATACGTCACTTTCTTAAGCATTGAATGTTATACCGTTCCTCCGGCTCCAGAAGGAAGGTCCCCACTTTCTTAATACCTGATCATAATCTGAGTCTATAATCTCTAATCCCGCTTCCGTTTCAAAACCACAGTGCAAATGTGTTATCGTGTTTCCTCAAACGGATCAAAACACACGTTATCCCGAGGTCGATCTACCACTACCAAAACCATCACCACCACCACCGCCATTGGCTCATTGACTGGTTTACGCGCGAAATCCTAGTTATTAGTAGTCTTTATTTTCCAGTCTCTGTCCTTAAACTGGTTCTTGTCAGACACCTTAGCTGAATCATTCAAAGAAAATGAATACACTGAACAGCTCAAATCATACATTTGATATATTTCTGTTACATGCACACAAATTGAGGTTATTTTTTTTGTCTTCTCATGAGTATTTTGTTAAAAATATAGATTTTCAAGTTTGTTTTTGTAGACTAACAAATGTGCGTCTCGAGGAACACTTACGACAAGCCAATTTACGTATTCACCGCATAGTTTGGCTTGTACATTTTTATACTAAGGCCACGCGTGACTTGGGCCAGCAACGGTTTTCGTATACGTATTCAGTATTTAAGGCATTATTTGCCGTGGAATTTTGTGCACAACGTACTTGTTTGTTGTCAATTTCTCGCCGACCTCTCTTGACGAGTTCAACTCACATGGTTATGTACTACAGTACTTTATTTACATCGGGCATCTCATATATACCGCCTACCGCCTTACTCCGAAACACAGCAAAGAATCGAGCTAACCTCACTTCTACCTCACGATTGCATGAATATCAACAGCCTAGGACTGACTAACTTTAGGCCTTTGGCAGATTGAGAACAAACCAGGTAAGACGCTTATTAGTTTGGAATTTCCATTTAAAGTCTTTATTTAAGTTGATCCCCAGAGCCAGACAGTATTTTGTCTCAAATTTTCCAATGTCAGAATGTACTCATTATCTATCTGTGTAATGAATGAATGAATCCAAAGTAAAGACCAAAGCGGTTAAAAAGATTTGAACATTTTATCATACTACCGCATTACCGGTCATGACGGCAGACCCTTTTTTGGTAATGATCGAGAGGTAAAGGTCTACGTACTAGCCACAATGCAATAGTTTTGTCGATAGACATGATGATTGATAGATGATTGACATGACTGACATGACTGAAGTGAAGGCGTTACCAATTTTTTTTTTTTTTTTTTTTTTTTACATGAAGAGGATTTCTAAACTGGTGAAGTGTAACCTTACACATTTACAGAAGTTAGAGAATTCTCTGCTTATATGATAATGTTGTCATTGACCGAAAAATCAGTCTCTGTAAGTCTGCAGGATGTTGAATGCGATGAGATTGCATCTGGCTCCTCGAGGGGGTACACTACATCTCCAAGGAATTGGCATAGGGAAAGGGAAAGGAAAGAAAGGGAAGGAGCCGCAGTTTTAAATTGTGGTATATTTTGTCCAGTACAGCATGAAACAGGATGCTTTAGCCTAAAAAGCATTGTGTTTCATGCTGAACTGGACAAATTATACCACGGTTTAAAACAGTGGCTCCTTCCCTTTCTTTCCTTCCCCTTTCCCTATGCCAATTCCTTTGTGCGGGAGTGTACTGTATAAGCTGTTATTTTCGCGTACATGTATTTTCGCGAATGGCGGCTTCTGCCACATATTCGCGTGTTGTTAAATTCGCGTTCACGTACACTCATCCAGGGAAATTCCCTGACATCATACGACCATGCTGTTTGTAAACACTCAGTCTCAGCTCACTTGTTCTCGTGATGTTTGTACATACAGCTCCATTCACAGTAACAGTAGTAGTATGCAAATTTGATATGACGACACATAAATTTGCCACGCTGATCCAGTCATTAACTTTCATGAATGAATCTACATGTACGTCATCAATTTTCTCTCGCGCGTACAGTCAGCCCACTCACATACACACACCACAAAAATGTAAGCAGGGCTAGGGATTACTGTACTACTAGTAGTACACGCGCTGTCATTGACACACACACACACCTACTGTACTACAGTACTGGTATGTCTTTCGATATGGACCAGTTCGATAAAAAGAGAGGGGTGATCATTTTCATGTGCAACGGGATTGGGGAAAAGCGTGAGTACTGTAAACGGCGTGAAGGGGAAGTATCCTAGACTAGACATACTAATTTTCCCTAGCTGAAAGTGGAATCTACACATCGCGGGAATTGGAATGGGGCCAATTCTAAGCAAGGCCTGGCTGGCCTGGGCGGCCGGGTCGTGCTCATGCTTAGTAGTCAGTACGTACTACTAGTAGTACATGTGTGTGAGGCATGCGCTGTATGCTGCTGCATTTGTTCGCCATGCGTGTTAGTACTTAGTATAATCTCGTAATGTTGCAAGTTGATATGAGAATATTTTCGCGCGTTGTTAAATTCGCGTTTGCTCGTTCATTCGCGAAATTCGCGAAAATAAAACCCTCGCGAAAATAACAGCTTATACAGTATGTCCAAAAATGTAATTTTGATTAAAGAATGCCCTAAATAAGACGGAATTATTCCTGTCTAATGTTGTCACTGTCTTGAGTCTTGGTTATATTGGATGTTTATTTAGTTGATTTACAATGTACATGTCAATGTTGCTTTCTCAATCCCATTTTCATCTTCCATGATTCGAATGTGGAAAGAATTTTCAAAGAAATTCTTGCGTTTGTAGCTACTCGCCACACTGTCAGACTACTTCCAGAAATGTTTCTGTTGGTGGGACTCCTAATTTGTATTTATAACAATGCATGAATACTATTTTATACTTAATTGGATAGCAATTTTCCTCATTTCCGTGTTTTTTTCGATGAAATAATAGCTTTTCAACTTGATCAAATTAGGTTAGGGTTAGGAAAGGTAGATACGCGATTTTACAGCAATTTTGTGGTCGAAAATCACAAAAAATACCCTGCTTTGATTGGCTACATGTACAACGCGGGTTTCAATGGCTATGAATATGATGGCTATTCAATATGTATGTTTACACACACTCAAATGCGTGTTCGATGAACTTCATAAATTCCCCATGCATTGTAACCTGTATAAACTTCAAACTGGTAGTTTTAGAACTTCTCCAACATACTGTATACCAGAAGTCCACGCTCTACTGGGTGAACAAAAATTGGTGACGAACCATTAAGACTTACCCTTAACAAGTTACATACCGGTACGTGTCCCCTGACGGCCTATTGCATGTACAGTATGGCATTTTTTTTTTGATGACTTGCATGAAATTTATTTGATAAATTGACATTATTGCAATAAGAAATTTTCATCATTTCATGAACAGATATTCTGAAAATATGATGCATTGGGGTTAATTTTGCAGTATTTCTTTTCTTCTGTTTCTCCTAGAAATTGGGTCATGACTTGAACTTTGGAGCCATCATTTTATGCAACAACTAGTCGCGTCACCTGATCTACTTTCTGTTCAAACTAACATTTACACTATTTTGAGCTGGCTTTCAGATAGAGCGCATCCATACTAAAGCGTGCTTATGTAAATGTGGCATTATTTGTACACACCTTCAATAATTTTACAGAAAAACAGAACATAGTATTGGAGGCGATTATACAGTGTTCATTCAAAGAGGGAGCTGTGTAAGCAAGAAAAACGGTCGCCATTAAGCCCTAGAGATGCTCCGATTTGGCCCTCGCTGCTATTACCACCTTCATCCATTCCATTCAGCAATAGTGCCCCCAGGTGTCAGACCAAGAACAGTCGTCAGTCCTGCATGTTCAGCTGCTGTGATCATCTCTGCTGCATGTAATCTGAGCAGTAGCACAGGTCCCTTGTTTGCTTGTCGTGAGAACTCCCATCGAGGGCAAACAACACTCCGAGTCCAGGGGATAAAGTCTGGACCTTTGCCGTCATCGCTGCTTTACCGCGGACAATCTCTCGCAGGACCCTACCAGAGAATGAGGGACCTTGTGCATATCTCGTCATTAGGGACCAGCGCGGCTCTGGCCGCTAATGCCTCACCACAGAAACCAGACAAAGCCATCGGTGCAGAGAACACCCGTGTGGCTGGCCAGCCACTCGTCGGCTCCACAGATGAAGTGTATCAGGTGAGTGAGAACGGGAAGATCTAAGGTGCACCAGGCTTGAATCTAGGAACTCTTGAATGAATGCCAAGAGCTCTCACCTCTAGACCACAATGGTCGCACACGGATGTATCTATTTGTCATCTGGCCATTACCATTGAGATCTATGGCCAGAATTCACAAAGAGGTTTTAAATTAAAACCACGGTTTAAGCAGATTTCATGGCGTAGAAGCAAATATGTACGCTTGATTTAGCGCATACACTTCTAAAAGGTCCAATAATTAATGTTCATGTTTGGTGAAAGTGTGCCAAATTTGCACTAGTTACTGTGGTTTCAACCATGGTTAAAACAAGTACTCCACGATTGTGAAGTTAACCACTCGCCAAATTGTCGA
This sequence comes from Arbacia lixula, assembly GCA_963669155.1. Classification (NCBI taxonomy): domain Eukaryota; kingdom Metazoa; phylum Echinodermata; class Echinoidea; order Arbacioida; family Arbaciidae; genus Arbacia; species Arbacia lixula. Next base: position 2,439,665 of record OZ022588.1, read on the forward strand.
GAAGCCCTGATTCACGAAAAAATTAGACACGCAACATATATGGCGTAGGCCTATACAGTAAACCATGTAGTAGTTAAAATTGATTTAGCACCCTGGGCAAAACGTACACAATTATTATTGGACATTTTTGAAGTTTTGCAATCTGCTTAAACTGTTGTCTAAATTAGAAACTCCTTTGTGAATTTGGAGCCCCAAATCATTGAGATAAAAAAAAAATTATCACCTCTATCACAAAGAAGTTGCATTTCACATTTAATGTCTGGTATACAATGTTAAACAAAGTGCATATTTTAGTGGTTATTTGTGATAAAGCTATTTTTTGTGATATGCGGCATGATCACCAGTGATACATTACACCCATAGTCACTTCAAAGATGGCCTGTCCCTTTTACAAACATATGTAGCATGTATCTTTAGGATACCATCTGTGAATTGTTAAGGTCAGAGGTACTATAACTCCTGTAGAATAAATTAAAATTAGCTAGTTTTCAGTGAGATTTGACTGTTTTTGTGGTACGAAAAAAGAAAGCTTGATCTATTATCAAAGATTATTTCCTCAAAACTGAATCTTGTGCTTTTTTGATTCCAGGGAAAGGTTACAATGTGTACAATACAGCTCAGAGGAATTAGCATAGGGAAAGGGAAAGGGAAGAAAGGGAATGCTTTAGCCTAAAAAGCATCATGTTTCATGCTGAACTGAACAAAATATACTGAAGTTTAAAACTGCGGCTCCTTCCGTTTCTTCCCTTTCCAATGCCAATTCCTTTGAGCTGGAGTGTCACTCGCTCAAATTATGACAAAGTCAGGGACCTTTCAGAATTAGGTCTGCAAAAGGGAGAGGCTACTTATACAGACCACTGATATCACACTTTTTTCATGGGTCTTTAAATATTGCACCCCTCTCCAAATGGTATATTTATGGTACAATGTTTATAAATCCAATATCTACCCTATTCACAAAGTCACCTTCTTAAAAAAGAAATTGGCTTCAAAGTATTTTTACTCCCCTAAAATAATATGTTTTGTCTCCTGAACAGTTAACTCGCACATTAATACTCCCTGTAGCTGATATTGACTCTTTGTCATGGCATACAGTAATGATAAACTGTACATGTAATTATTCACCTGAAATAAATACTAGTGTAATAGTATTGTACACATGTATTACAAATGCTACATGTAGTATGTTTATGTGATTTCACAGTTTGTGTCCGTGAAATGTGGATCATGTACAGGGTGTAAATAAATTGTATGCAAACAGTGCAAATTACATTCATTCTTAAAAATGCATCAGCCACAAAGTGGGCAAGTGGCATTATGTTTTGAGGTTGTCTGTCCCTCCATCTGGATCTCATTTATGCGATAATTCAATAAATAATTGACCAAATTCCATCAAACTTTATCAAGTAATGATATTCGACAAGGCGAAATTAAAAGATTGGGGGTCATAAAGGTCAATGGTCAAAGATCATAGGTCAAAGTCAAATTCTAAAATAATACTTCATAAATATTTGACCAAAGTTCACAAAACTTAGGATAGTAATACATGACTTTGCAGCACAGTTAACTGAATATATTTTGGCTCAGACAGGTTAAAGGACACAGTTCAAGGTCAAATAGTGTCATGTTGCTGTTTATGTGAAAAATGTGTAAAATATTGGACCAATTATCATTTGCTTGGAATGTAACTTGTCTAGATATCAATTGAGTTGTACATGTAGCCAATTTATTACAAGTTTCTAGGCATTGTAAAATGAACTTCTATTAGGGATTTTTTGGCAATATGACTGTGCAGAAGGGTGAAAACATGCCAGTCATTTGCATAGTGAAATTTCTCTAGTTATGAATTAAGACTTACTGCACAAAGTACCCACAATATCACAATGATAAGCTTTCATATGTTGATAGTACATAATGTACACATGTACTTTGATTACATTCAACATAGTGCACGCTTTCACAGTGAAGGTTAAATGACATAAGCACACTACTTACTTCGTTCAGTTCGTTGATACATTTTTTTGTGCATTTCACCCCTTACATAAATGTAAACCAGGTCAAGTCCATGATAATACTGAACCCTTTTTCTATTTAGGCAATTTAAAACATCAAATGTTCGTCTTGTTTTCACCAGATATCCTGATATTTCCATAGCGCAGCGGATCATTTTCCGCAGGAAATACCTTATGATTTGACCCTGTATGACTGGAGCACTTATGTCTTTCTCGCACCCATCAAAATAAGTACCTGTATTGTGTAAAGTGTGTGTATTCAAGATAAATTGACTGATAACAACTGAAATCAATTCTGCTGTTTGCAAGTAATAGCCTGATACCAGCAAGCACAATCTCCAACCCTCTCTTTTGCAATACCTTGCTGCAAGTGTCTGCAGACCCAGTTTTTCTCTCTGCCACACTGTGCCGTCTGATTTCACAGTTTACAGATTTCAAGCCATTTCATTCATAATCTTAAGTTTTCCCCATTGCTTCTTATCCTGTTCGGTCCTCCGCTCACTAAACCAGATTCAAGTTAGGGTTCAGGGAACTGACTTAATGTGCAGAACATACAGTGAGAAATACATGTGCATGTACTTGTACATGTATGTCTTGCGCTTGCCCCCCGCCTCTCCTCATCCTTCCATCACCAACGATTGACCAGCAGATGTACATGTATTGTGCACACTTGACCAATGACCGAGTGACAGCAGGCACTCCTGGCTATTGAGTGACAGTTTGACCCATTGACCATGCGATCAAATCACGCAGTGATGACCTGTCTGCCCTTTCAGGAAGCGGTGCGGAAGCTGAACACTCTCCAGTCCAACGCCAAGACCCTGGATGCCATCAGGAAGAACCGCGACCTGGGCGCTTACAGGAACATTCCCGACGTCATCGACTTCGCCAGCAGGGTGGGGATATCGGTGAGTACAAATGGAATTACCCCAGTTAAAACATGACATTGCCAGCATCTATACGTACTTATTCATGTAACGTATCGTACCGTTCAGTGTATCAGTCAACAATTCATTGCATTGCGGAAAGACGTGATATACGCTATATTTTGCGATTGCAGCTTTCGGTCTTTAGGCCGCAGGAACCGTTCATTTTTGGAAGGCCTGTCCAAACTTTACTCTATGTGTAGTGATGAATATTTTCCTCTCAAAGTCATTTTTACTCTATTATTGTGATGGAAATTCCAATAGAGCATTTTTTGCCATATTCCTTGGTATTTACACAACTTGATTTTTGACCTTCAAAAGGGCTACTCTGTCTTTAAAGATGTCCCGTCCCTTTTACAAACATCTGCAAACTTCATGAAAGTTTGCACATATTTAGCACATATCTTTGGGATACCAATTGTGAAATTTTAAGGTCAGAGGTACTATGACTCCCGTAGAATAAATTCAAAATCTAACTAGTTTTCACTGAGATTTGACTATTTTCGTGGTACAAAAAAGAGAGCTTGAAGATTATTTCCTCAAAACCGAGTATTACGCTTTGTCGATTCCAGGGAAAGGTTATATAGCCACTCTCTCTGAAATGATGACAAAATCAGGTAACTTTCAGAGTAGGTCTGCAAAAGGGACGGGCTACCTTTAAGCTTGATACAAAAAGTATTAGAGACAATTGTAATAATCATGTCATCATTTAATCATTGATTTATTCACTCATTCTTTCATGCAATTCTTTCAATTGATTCATTCCTTCAATCCATGCAATGATTCAGCATTTCTCTATCATATTCCTAGTTGCAATGATTCAGCATTTCTCTATCATATTCCTAGTTGGACCGGTTGGATGATCTGTCATGCATCCATGTGGCTGGGACTAAGGGAAAGGGTTCCGTTTGTGCTTTCACTGAAAGCATCCTGCGAGCAAGCGGATTCCGAACAGGATTTTACAGGCAAGTTGGAGTGTTTGTTTTTAAACACCTCAAACCTTCTCAAAGCTTACAAATATATCTTACTAATTTTGCTCCATATTTCAACTTACGTTGGATACATGAAATCTTTGGTATACATATCAACATGTAGAGCATATGTGTGGAGTTACATGTGAAGTCGAAGCCACAGATGTATGTACCTTTAATCTGTCAGTGCCTAGCAAGCAGTAGTTTTAAGGTTGAAATCCCTGCTTTTATTTCTTTTTCTCAGCTTGTTTTTCATTTTGCAACTTAATCAAGCAGTAAAACTAATAATTTATAAGCATTGTTTCTAAAAAAAACATTGATTTCACAGATTTAAACTAATAAATTGTGGACAACAAATCATTTGATATTTAAACCTCCCTGCCCTGCTTTCTGTGTAGAGACATTACCTATAGGCCTCCGCTTGCCTCATGCACTGTCACCTTGTCCTAGGAATACCCTCTAAAATGAGATATTTCCCATTATATATCTGGTGCAAATATATTCCTGGGCATGTGTGCTTTGCGTGTTCACTTTGTGGCTGGCTGCAGCTTGATCTTTGATAGCCTAGGTACTAGGCTGTGAGGTGCATGGACACAAGCCAGTCTGTTAACAACTATGTCTGGTAACACAGACTACACCCTAATTCCATCCAGGCTCCGCTAGCTCCTTCCCCCTGTAGGAGAAGGAGCGGGGATGGGATTGGGGCATAGTCTGTGTTTCCAGAGATAATTGTTAACAGACTGGGTTGTGTCCATCCACCTCACAGCCTAGTACTTAGGCTAGCTCTCTGGTGTAAAAGGCCCCACTATGAAGGTCAGAGTTGTCTTTGTCTTTGCTGAAAATGACCCTGACCAGACTTGTTTAAGGGCATATCTGTGTCATCATGTAAATAAATTATGCAGTATCATGATGGACTTTGATCAACCTACATGTAGACTTCAGTATGTACCAGAGGAAAATGAGTGGTTCTAGACATACAATTGATTAGACTGTGTACATGTTAATGACTCATTAATGACAAGTATTACACAGCTGTGATGCAAAACTGAGTGCAGAAAGTTTGTTTAGTTGCTGGAAAGAGACAACAGCTGTGAACAGCAGGTATTCACAGTGAAAATATGATTTTTATTTTGTGATTTTGCTGAATCAAAATGCTTTTCTAATTTATCCGGTTTTATTCACATTGATTCATTTTGAAGGGTTTCCATGAAAAAAACGTATCTTCATGGAAAAATATAAGACACCATGGATGTTACCTCACGAAGGAATTGTACTTGTTGTCATGTCCCAATGACATTTCCTTACCTATTTAACTTTATACCAGTAATTGCAAAATATCACCTTATTTTGATAACTGCAATGTACTGTACATGTACATATGCACGTCTGACCTACGTGTATTGACGTATGATGAAAATAGAAATTTGATATTAATGCATGTTCCTTCAGTACCCAACTGTATTGGAAAGGGTACCATAGTGTAACTTAATGAAGCGTGGCATTGCCCATTACCAATACTGATAACTGGAACAGTTGTTTGTTTACATCTACAGATCTATGTATGGCAGTCATTCCACACATCTCCAATAGATACAAAATGTAAAGGTTTATTTGTTTTCATGCCTCACTAAACCAATGAATGTTTACAGCATATGATGTGTGCAATGGAGCAAAGTTAGAGCACAATACAGTACAATGAAATGCAATGCCAAAAAACTGAATGGAAATTAAAGCAGTTCAAATCAAGTAATATTAAATCTTATGGATTAGATATTTTTCGAGGTTTTTACTTTTTTGTTTGATTATTGTACATTGTGTATATGTCAGGGGAAGTGAGTACTAATACTAGATCCTTGGCAATTCATACATAATAATTATCATTATCGTTCCTTTTGCAGCTCTCCACATCTGGTTGAAGTAAGAGAGCGAATTCGCATCAACGGCCAGCCGTTACCCAAGGAAGACTTTGCGAAGCATTTCTTCACCGTCTACAACCGGCTAGATTCAACCAAGGAGGAGCATGATGGGAAAATGCCGGCTTACTTCAGGTTCTTGACTCTGATGGCCTTCCATACGTTTCTAGAGGAAAAGGTGAGTCATTTGAAAGATTGTTTTGTTTTCTACATGCAATAAGGGAGTCCAAGGGAGAGACGATACTCCAAGCATCATTATAGGGTTTTTTTCTTTGCTCGCATAAATGGAATTATGCTCCATGCATGCACAGTTACTTGATGAGATTCTTACAATGCATTCACAAAAGTTTCAATACAAGGTTGTGTTCCAATATGTCATATCGGCTCAAAATATGAGTTTGTCATGCAGGAGGAAAGTATCAATTTCACTCTGCTCTGCATCATTTCTCATTAAAATGTGGTTCAAACAGATACTATTACCCTTTTCTCACTAGGTTTTCTTAGCCCCGTACTATTTTTTGAAGCTTTTCACACTGGCATTTCTTAGCCCCGTACTATTTCTTAAACCCGACTAGCTGTTCTCACTCAAAATCGTTAGCCCCGGACTTTCTGGACAGCTTATGAATATTTATGAGTTTATGTCTTGCACATCTGCTCTTTACCACTCCGCATCAAGGTCACTCGCCCTTCGGGCATTATCTGATTGGTCTCGGCCTTGGCCTTGAGAGCTGACACCGCATTTCCTTAGCCCCGTACTATTTTTGTATAGAAATTTGTATAGAAATTACAAGTTGTACATGATGAAATTGCAAATACATCAGCCAATATGCTACTAGAAATGTTTGCATACTTTGTAATCTGCCTGTCCTATTGTAACGCTCAGGGCCATGTTGCATATGTTTCCATCAATGGTAAATACTATGGCAACAGGTGGCCAAATGGATTTTCAGGTGGCCCAGGTATACATTTGTATCCTTCACTACCATGCATTAAGGCAAATTGTTTATTTTTTTTTGTTGGCCAGGTGGCCACCGTTTCAAGACTTTCAGTGGCCCAGTGCTGTTTCAGGAGGGTATGGGCCCTCGGGCCACCTGTAAAGGCGTGCCCTGCTTGGTATAACACACATTTGCTTGCTTTTATTGCACAGGTGGATGTGGCTATCATGGAGGTTGGCATTGGAGGAGAGTATGACTGCACCAATATCATCAGGTAGCTATTTATTATTATGATTATTATTGTTATGTTATATTATTATTATTGTAATTTTGTATTGCACTCTTAAAGGGAACGATTACAAAACCAATGCTTTGTTTTTTGGTACTAGAAATGAAAATCAATCATACTGTTGTGAGGTCTGATATGTTTCTGTAATTTTAGAACAATGCAATTAATTAATACAGCGCGCAGAACATCGGCTATCTCAATGTTTTGCACGTGCCACTTTTTTTGCTGATCCGCTAGATCAATACGTGTATGTTTTTATTGTACCCAAGCAATTTATCACACAGGGGAAATGATAGTTAGTACTACGTACCATATGCGCTGAGCAGCGCGCACACAACAAATTTTCTTTGCTGGCTGCGATATGTGCGATTGATTAGAGTAACGTTACGTGGTATCGTAATCGGAACTGCGCTGACTGAACTATTGAACTGATATTAAAAATGATTCCCTAGCAATGTACATGTAGAGATAAAGTCAGGATCTCAAATGTTCACTTGAGATATATCTTTGATGTAATGTAAGAGAGCTAAATCTCTGGTACCCTTTAATGCATGTTTGATACTGTTTGCAGGCTAAATAGCATTCTGGGATGAACCATTCCTCACCCGTTTTCCAGTAAAGGCTTTCTGTCCACGCCACCGGGTTTCCACCCTGCTCTTCCATCGAGAAATGAAGTGGGGTTATCAACTTGCGGCGATTGTATACACAGGACCTCCATTTAACGTCCTATCTGTGTGATTCAACGTGCCTGCTATTATACTATGCAGGGAAGAGTTGTTCTTAAAAGCAGTGTTGTGGTCTTGTGGTTGTGAGCTATGACTGAAGATCTGTGGGGTACACGTTCAAACCCTATCCATAGACGTATTGATATTATTATTTTTATCATTTTTATTATCATTATCATTATTTCCTGATTATTCTTTCCAGAAAACCTGTGGTGGTTGGAATCTCTTCCTTGGGAGTGGACCACATTCATGTTCTGGGAGACACTGTGGAGAAGATTGCATGGCACAAGGCAGGCATCATCAAAGTAAGTTAGATCATGGGGTCAAAGGTCAAAGGTTAACATTGAAATGAAGTGATCATCTTGGTTTATCACTTCCTTGGGAGTGGACCACATTCATGTTCTGGGAGACACTGTGGAGAAGATTGCATGGCACAAGGCAGGCATCATCAAAGTAAGTTAGATCATGGGGTCAAAGGTCAAAGGTTAACATTGAAATGAAGTGATTATCTTGGTTTATCACTTCCTTGGGAGTGGATCACATCCATGTTCAGGGTGACACTCGAGACAAGATTGTCTGGCAGGCATCAAAAAAAGACAGCTCACTTGCAGCACCGTAGGTCAGAGGTCAAAAGTTGATATTGAAACAATGATTTTTGTTTCTTGCTTGGTATTTGAACGCAATTTGTGGAAACATTGCACCTTGTGAAATTTGGGCTACATCTGTCACAGGTCAAATGTCAGTAACAGATAACTGAGAACTGAATTCATGTGGCATTCAAAGCAATTTCATAGTCAAAACAAGTAAACATTAACCAACAAATACATGCAGAAACTGCTTCTGCAAGGAAAAAACGCTGATGAGATTTCTGGTCAAATGTAAATAAGGTCAATGTGCTTTGCCAAACATACATAAGTAGGCAGATATCTGTCTGTCTAGAATAGACTCGTTGTCATGGCAATGATTGTCTTTCACTGTGTTTGTGCAGACGGGGCGACCAGCGTTTACCGTGCCCCAGCCAGAGAACTCTATCCAGGTCATCCAGGAAAGAGCCAGAGAAAAACAGGTGAGCAATCCCGTGACTGTTTGACTTCAATTTTATTTCAATTTGATATATATGCAATAAATAAAGTGCTGGGTAAGAACAATGTGTACAAAGTAAATGTAACACAATATTATTCCTTCCCAAAAAGTTGCTTGGGGAGGAGGGGAGGGGGAGGGGAGGGGGAGGGGAGGGGGAGGGGAGGGGGAGGGGAGGGGGAGGGGGAGGGGAGGGGGAGGGGGAGGGGAGGGGGGAGGGGTAGGGAGGCATTATGTTTCTGGGTTGTCTGTCCGTCTAATGTGGGTCTGAAAGGTCACAGATCAAGGTCAAATTGTGAAATGTTGCTGTTAATGTGATTGTGAAATATTTGTGAAATATGTGACCAAATATCACCAAACGTGATGCAATGATGATATATGGCAGGTCTCTCTAAATCAAGTTGTACATCATAGCCAAATAGCAAGTTTTCCATGCATTAGAGGATGAAATTTTACTAAATATTTTCAAGATTTAGGCAATACTTCAGTGTTTGCACAGGAGGCAAACAAGTCGACTGCGCACAGTCAAATTTCTGTACTTTTCCTTTAAAGTCCAATCCGAAAACATAGATAAAGTTACTGAGCCATGCTAGGGCTGTGTCAGCGATGTTGTGTATTTGAGTATTCATTCCTACTCATGTATTTTTGTGTGGAGCAGTTTCGTAAATCCATCTGCATGTGTAATGTTACCACAGGCCGATCTCCATGTCGTTCCCGACCTGAACTCATATGATTTCCCAGACGATGCTGTGAGTCTGGGCCTGGCAGGAGCTCACCAGTACCTGAATGCCACCTTGGCTTTGCAGCTTGCCAAAACATGGGTCTACCATGAATACCCTGGCAAGATTAGTTTTGACGGTAATTATTGCTTTTACTTGTGTGATTTGGCTGTAGATTAAGCTGATATTGTCTGATCTTGATCAAAGCAAGACCATAAGCGTTCATGCGATGCACAAGCTAGATATTGTCTGATCTAGATCAAAGCAAGACCATAAGCGTTCATGCGATGCACAAGCTAGATATTGTCTGATCTTGATCAAAGCAGGACCATACGTGTTCATGCAATGCTCCAGCTCGGTACTCTCAGATCTAGATCAACCGTTCATGCAATGCACAAGCTAGATATTTTGAAAGTTTTAGAACGGCTCCACTGTACTCCTCGGTATTGACAACATGAAACACGTATTCAACAATTTGTGTGTAGTCCCATCTATCACATTACACGTGTGTTTCTTCGATGTAGTCCTATCTGTCACATTACCTGTCCGTTTCCTTTGTGTAGTCCCAGCTATCACATTACCTGTCTGTTTTTTTTTTTTGTGTAGCCCACTATGAACCTGCCAAGAAGCAGGCCAGGAGAGTAGATGCTGTTGCAGTGCCTGAAGAAGTTGTGAGGTCAGGAGATGTCCCAGTGGCTGAACCTTTTGCAATACCCAGTCAGTTTGTCAAAGGTAAGGTGTGAATTTCAATGGTACAATATGATAATGATGATATTTGAAGGTTTGCATGGTGGTATGGTCAATCGCATAAGAGGTTTACGCTACACCATTTGTAAAGTCCTGGAAGGACTGAGATGAGAAAAAAGTGGATAGAATTGGAGGTGAATTGGAAAGGTGAGAAAGTGGAGATTTGAAAGTAGATTATCCTTTTGAAATGAGTGTAGTCTTTAAAAGGACTGCAAACCAGAAGGCGTAAAGAGCTAATGAGTAGAGATGTAGACTTAACATTTCGGGCAGGTTGCCTGTCCGTCTTCAGGAGTCTTTTGTGTCTTTTGTGTATTCCATCTATAACATTACCTGTTTGTTTCTTTTGTGTAGCCCACTACTAGTGTTCACTCCTGAAGACGGACAGTCAACCTGCCCAAAACGTTGACTCTACTTCTCGACTCATCAGCTCTTCACTTCTTCTGCTTTACAGTCCTTTTAAGGACTACACTCATTTCGAAAGAATACTCTACTTTCAAATCTCCACTTTCTCGCCTTTCCAATTCATCTCCAATTCTATCCACATTTTCTCATCTCAGTCCTTCCAGGACTTTTCACATGGTGTACCGTAAAGATCTTCCGCAATATGATGATGATAAATCAATATTTCTGGTTTAGTGCAAAACACATAGGCATAAGTAATTTTCTGAGGTAATCCGGGATTAAGAGGGTTAAATACTTTACTGTTTGATCTCATTGTTTGTTTTCTGTCACAAGGACTGACATCGTGCTACTGGCCGGGGCGAAACCAGATCGTACGCCGCGAAAAGATCACGTACTACCTCGACGGCGCGCACACACCGCGGAGCATCGCCGCATGCTGCAGGTGGTTCCACGAAAAGGCTGGGGCGGAGGCTAGCCAAGTGGAGGGGCCCGTCGCCCGGATCCTCATCTTCAACTCGACTGGGGACCGCGACGAGTTCAGCCTGCTCCCAAAACTGGCGGTAATTGTATGTTTCAGACTGGTACCTAATGCGCTGTTGACCCATGAGCTTGAAGCAGGTGTAGATTTACCATGGAGTACGTAACACAGGCCAGTATAGTTGGAGTTAGTTGTTGATGGTGTATAGAGGGCTAGTTGTATCAATCTTGTCATGAGATAAATAGTCTTGCTCCTAGTCAGTGCAGTGTAGTCTCTTTCCCATGAATGCTAGTCTTTGTGTCCAGACCTAGTTGTGATTGCAGTGTAGAGGAAATAAGTAGAAAAAATAACCAGGATCATCGTCTGCTGATTGAAGTGTTCACCCTTTGAGAATCAGGTTGAATTAAATCCCCATAATGGATAATATAAAAGATGAATGGTTGGGTGTAACGTAAGAAGGAAACACCAGATTTCCATTACTTGAAAAGAAAAAATTGGTCTGTTTGTTAGGAAGAGCTCCGCATAGATGAACATGCACATCATATTTCCTTCTCCCAGTTCAAAACAGTAAACATATCACAAAATATATTTGTGGCACAACATGATCCTCTACCTCTCTGGATATGGCAATTCGAAAGAGAGAGAGAGAAACATATCACATTGGATGTCAACCAGTGTCTTTAATAGCTGTAGGCAGTTATTGATGCTCAGCTAGAAGCAGAAACACATGGCTGTTTAGAGCGACATTGTAAACTCAAAACATGTTTCATGAACATGGGTCAGTAGGCTGCTAAATTTGTTTCAACCTCACAAATTTTCACCCACAATAACTAAATTTTTCTTTACCAGTAACCCACCAACCCACCAGTTACCAATAACTCACCAACCACTACTTGTGGAACATCATCTTCATCATTATTTGTTATCATCACCATCAATTGTTGATATGCATGCAGAAGGATGCTTCATTTTTGCGTGAAATATGAAGCTCATGTAAATTCATTTCATTATACATATTTGAAAGAAAATGCACATAATTTTGCCCTTTTTCTTTAATACTTTGTCCAACTGTTTACACTAACCTATTAACAAATTGACACATTGTTGAAAAATTATTCAGCTAAACATTTAGATAGTTTCTGTATTTGGGTATGAAAATGTGGAAAATGTCTATTAATCCATTAGTTCCTTATGGGCTCCAAAAATTTGATATAAGAAATTTGAGGTTTAGTACATGTATTTTCTTTTTATAGTATTGGTATTTAATACCATATTAAAAAGAAAGGAAAAACATGAGGCACAAAATCAAAGAAGTACTTAAGAAATTTGCAAAACAATAAAAACACAACATTTAGAATGCTTTAATCGTTTAACTTGCATTTTGGGAGTAGATTTGTATTCATGTTGATATTAATTTAATGTTCATTCGTCTCCCCCTCCCACCCCTGACCCCCGACCCCCACCCCCACCTCCCCACCCAATCTCTGTGACTGTGAGATGGCCAAAACATCCTAGTCTGATTTGTCGCAAATAAGGTTAGCTCAGGTTTCAGAACAACTGATGACCCGATAAGTAATAGCATAGGACGACCACTGGCTGAGACCATGTGTGTTTGTTTGATACTGTCATGTGATGTACGTAGTTTCATACAGTTGTTTATGCTTCGCACAATAGTCTTTTGTCATTTGAATGTGAATCGTTTCAGCCCAGAACCTACAGGCTGTAACAGCCCTGCTTTGGTAGCAATACTGTATGCTGCACTCTTGACAACGCTTAAGTCTTTTTAAATATGAAGGAAGATCATGGGTAGATTTTGAAATGCTGTATGAATGAATGATTGCACCTCTCTTTGATAAATACCTCTTGCTTTTCTTTTTATCATTAGAGCATTCAAATAGGAATATTATAGACCTGCTGAAAAAAAATGAAATACTTTTTTAAAACTAGTGCTGTGCCTCAGTCTGGCATAGATTAGGCTAATGGATCATGGTAAAGATTATGTAATACTCAATCGTAAAGGCATTCTTGTTGCGAAATGATCAAATTGTTAAAACTAACATGTCATCTCCCAGTAACTAGTTTGATTTTCATCAAATGTACATTTCAACTGCCATTTTCTTTTCTTTATTTTTTGTTTACATTTGTCAATAACTTTTACATTTGTCAACAATAATACAATAGTCCAATTTTAACCAAATGTGATGCATCAAGAATCATACATTAAGATAGATTAATTGTATAAGAGGTCAAGGAACTTTGCAAACATTGGGCAAGACATTTTTTTTTTGGCAATAACGATGTATTTCAACCAAACATGATATTTCTGAGCATAGAAGATTATCAAGTCAAACCAGATGAAGTGACAATCTATCAACAGTTGGATTGAACTTCTGTATGTTGAAAGGAGAAATGAAGTGCATCATTTATTTTGATGATGTGATGTGATGCTTATGCTTGTAGAATCACTATTATTATAAAAGTGGCCTGGTAATTGCAAGGAAAGCATATTTCTTCTGGAGTGGTCTTCAATAGTTGATGAATGATTTACCAGAAAAAGAAGAATTATCCTTGCATTGGTTCTGCATTATATGAGGCCAATCAAATTAGTTATTTCATAAGGGACCACCGGCTATATGTCCCTGTTGAAATTTTAGTTAATGGTATAATCGTAATTTGAATTGCGTATTCAGAGCTGCCAAGTAGTACTGTTTTTCAGAAATTCATACTGAAATTTGAGGAGAATACTTCGTGGGTTGTTCTATTGCCTATACTGATTGTCAGCCTTAAGAATACTGAAATGTTTTGATTAAGGTTTGCAGCCCTGCGTATTGACAAATACAATTACACACCTTAACATCTTATACACCTTAACACAAATGCTAATTTTTTGTTTTGTTTAAAGGCATGTGGTTTCCATGGAGCTGCTTTCTGTCCCAACGTCGTCAGCTTGTACAGCAATGACTTGACTGCAGGTAAGGTGTCCTGCATGGACGGGAGGGAGGTAGGCTAAAAGTAGAGGTGATTTTGCCGCTGCCGCTTGTTATAATCATTCATATACCCTTTTTACATTGGGTATTCTTAGCTGCGTACTATCGTTAGCCCTGTAATTTCCTTAAACCTCTACTATTTTTTGAGGCTATTTACACTAGAATTCTTAGCCACGTACTATTTTCTTAAACCCAGCTATGGAAATCCATGATGTTCACATTCAAAATCGTTAGCCCCAGTGTTAATTGATAATTATGAATATTTATGAGAGTACATCATGCATGTGCTCTTTACCACTCAGTATCAAGGTCACTCACCCGTTGGTATCATCTGATTGGTCACTGCGTTTCTGCCTTGCAAGCTTAGCACCGTTTTTTCTTAGCTCCATTCTATTCCTTATTTCTGTTTACACTGGAACACTTACCCCCGGATTTTATGGCTTGGCACTGCAATTGCAGGTTTGCCCTGCTGTTTTGCAGGGCCAAATAATCCAGCTCTATCGGTGGGGCTAGCCCACTTTGGTAAATACGAAATGTGAATAGAAAGTGGTCCAAGCTTGGCCCCAAACTATAGGTGGGGCTAGGCCGCCTCCTCCCCCCCCCCCCCCCCCCCTTAGCCCCACCTACAAGGCTAAGGAAATTTTTTCCAGCATAAAAAGCATATTACACTCTAGTGAAATTCAATCCACTCTACTCCCCAAAGAAATAGACTGCTAGGTACTTGATCCTACTAAACTCTTAACTTAAATTTGTTTGTCCATGTAGTATTGAATGAATTCTTGAATTGTGCATCTTCTTGGTTTCAGATACTACAAATTTCACAACTACCACAGAACGGCAGATGAGGAGATGTGACAAAAATCTTGTTGCTTTTCGGACGCTCCTAAATCAAGTTGATGATGGAGTTTTACCAAAGCGATCGCATTCTGCTACACTAGAAGCAAGTCAAATTGATGGTATGTCTCACTCCCATCAACATCAAACAACAGTAACCACCCCTCCCGGCAAAGTGGACCAGTCCAGCAGTGGAGTCAGCCAATCAGGTGATGGAGTAGCAGCAGTTGGGCCAGACGATACCGGTTCAGACCGGCCTAAACTAGTGAGGCTGCCCTCAATTATTGACTCCCTCCAGTGGGCAGCCTGTTGCAAAGACTCCAGCCTGAGCTCTCCCAGTGTGCACGACCCCACCCCCTCCAAACACGCCATCTCAGCCAATCACATTCAAGTATTGGTGACCGGAAGCATCCATTTAGTAGGAGGGGTGATCAGCATACTAGATCCAAACCTGACACATGCCCCGAGCAGTGAATGATATTCACATTTCCCGATTGAAAACCGAAAGATTTATTTTTCTTTACTCTTTCAATACTTTTGGTACTAATACTATTCATTTGAATTCGGGGAAGTTTTTGTAATATACAAATATTTCATGACCATGAGGGATCTTGTGGAATCTATTTGCACCGAGGTTAAGTGGAGGGCGTGCGGTACTATTTTCCCGAGACCGCAGGTTGAGGGAAAATGGTACCGCACGCCCTCCACTTCAACGCGGTGACCAATAGATTCCACAAAGTTCCCGAATAAAGATCATGAAATATTTGTTTTATATCCTTCATTGATATATTCTTTGTTTATTAATTCAATCCTTACCATGGACCTTGTAATATAGTGTCCATGCTCTAAGCTCCAAACGCAGGAGCCCGATTCAGATGTTTTGTTATTTCCTGCGGCTTGAGCAAACCAACGGAAATTCAAGTTGCACCTCGGCCGCAACACCGCGGGAGCTCCGGCAGCGTGCCCAATGATTTTCCGCTAAAACGTCAAAAGGCAGCTGGAAAGAAATGTATCGCGTAGATTTTGCGTGTCGCGCATTTACCTGGTGTGAATCGATGAAAATTGTATCGATCACCAATAGCCCAGATATCGATAGTCCAGAGGGAAAAATACGACTATTTTTGACATGACGTCACGAAATAGTACTTTTTTTCCCTCTGACGTCACGAAAAAGTACTTTTCTTCCCTCTGAGCTCTTTTCCTTCAAATAGTTAATCTATTTGTGGTTATGTGACACCCTTTCAACCAATCAACGAACTGGAATATATTAATGAGGGATATAATACTTAATATTACAGATGCAAGGTTTTGAATATATTTATCTCTCTCTTGTATGCTATACTTCCTTCCAGCAGGCATGCGTCGGTGTATCGTTAATTTGAACAAACATTGCATGCAGATGCCTTACATACAGTCCTGAAGTGGTGTCGTCATAATCCATTGTTATGCAGGTTGCTGGTTCTAAACAACATCGCTCAAGTGAGAGTTCCACTGGTCCGACATTGTCTAGCAGGCTAGTGTCGGGTAATCCCAAAGAGAGTCCTTGCTATGATCACCTATGTTTGCTCTACTCATGTAGTTTAGAACTAGTTGTCTTGACAATATGGTCATAGGACGTCAGACTTCGGAACTCTACTGTAATGATTAATTGCACTGGATGTGATAATGTGCCAAGTGTTTTTCTTCTTATATAGCATGCATGATGCCCCTGCCAACAAAATAGTTGGAGGCATTATTTGCCAGTAGCTTTCTTAATCAATCAATTGGAGTAGCTTGTCAGAATCTGATGTTGCGTGGCAGGATGAATTCCTCTTTTTGCTGGCAGTGGCATATGATATTGAGGGGCCTTGTGCCAGTGGCATCTCTAAGCCAAGAGAGGAAAGTCAGGCTCTTGACTCTTACTGTGTCTCTCAAATAGAGATCATGTGCATATTGATCGATGATTAATTCCAGTCATTTATTTGATTTACGGGTAGTAAATTAATCATTGCTCAATTTGTAGTTATGTCTCCCAGCCACAAGGTCAGGGAAAAAAATTGCACTGGGGCTCGTGCCGATTTCCCCCCCAAATGCTTAAAATAGCTCTGGAAAATGTTAAAGAGCCCCCCAAATTCCCATAGACACAATGTAAAATTGTAGCCAGCTTAAATGCTGCTTCATGGGATTTTTGTGTACAGTGTTACTGGTGCAATGATCCACAAATAGCATGTCATAGGTTAAGATGCCTTTAATATATTAACGTTACATAGAAAACATTGGCCAGTACTCTAAACAGCGGTTTAACGCAAATAGCATACTAAACCTGGACTAACATGGGACGCCAAATAAATCGTCTGATGCTACCCCCACATCGATTTTCATCACAGAATCACATCAGTGGTCGATTTCAAGTATTCGCTGTTATCTTTATGTAGACAAACTCAATATACCACAGTGATTCCGAGGACAAAATAATTTTATAAAATCAATAATACTTCATTTTGTTTTACTTGACGTCCCATAAAGTTAGTTCAGGTTTAGTACACTGTTTGCGTTCCTCTGTTGAGAATACGGGCCTCTATCTTCATTCAACACATTGGATGTGCACATCTTGTTGGGTTGAATATCAACCAAACTGTAGACAAAACCTGTACCGCTTTTGTAGTTCATGACAACCTCTCCGTCAAAATATTGATATTTGTTCTTTCATTGTGATTCGTGAAGCTTGGACTGCTTCCTTCTTTAGCTTGCTATGCCCTGCCACGCACGAAAAGAGTTGTGATGGTGATGTCACATCACCTGTTTCAGTTGGGATAGAAATTGTCCCCAGGGAACGTGCCAGGTACAGCCATGATACTATGCAACAGTGCTTTTACTGAATATCATGTGACATGAATTCTACCAATCAGCTTGCGAGAATCTTAGTAGATGCTGCATTGTAATCACTTGGGTAAACTCGCCTGTGTGGCGTACTTTCTGTATACGCAATGTGATTGTGAAGTTTGAAATTGATGATCAGTATTAAAAATGTATTTATATGAATACTTTTGATATACACTGTATAGGACAAAATGAATTTTATCCACCCCACCTTTAAAATAAGTGTAACAATCTTCATCATATCATTAAAATTGTTGATACATGGATTTGTTTGATTAGTGAGACGTTTCAATGATTCTTATTGTCTTTTCCAAGCTTTGATGACGAAGATGTCAAATATACTTTTCTAGTGCGCAGTATTCATTTTCCTCTGTACTATATTTACATGAAGTTTATCCTCCAAATTGAGGTTTTTGAGCATTTCAAATTCAGTCATTCAGCTGACTGCAAAAGCTAGGGGGAAGAAAAGTTAAGCTACGTCATAAGAGCTCTAATTCATTGATTACATTGATTTTTTGAAGCAAAATTAACATTCTTTTTTATTTTTCTGACAGCAGCATATGCAGCATATAGGAATTCACAAATCAAATGTGGGTGCATAAATTTGCGATGTGCACGTTGTATTTTATTGCAAGCAGTCATTGCCAAGAATTGAATTTATTAATGTCTTCATACTATATGATATGTCTAATTACTGGTATTACATGTGGTGTGTGTATGTGTGTGATGGTACAATTGATTTATTTTATTAATTGAAGTTTTCCAGATCATTGTTTTATTGGTCTTCCATGGAGAGAATGAATGATTTGTGGCTTTGTCACAAAAATCTCAACCCATTTTGCAAAATGAATTTGCAATAGTGTGCGGGGTCATTGCACAAACTAGTTCGTAATCAAAGTGCCGGTCTTATAAAAGTTTTACTATCCTGATGGCTTGTTTTCTCTGCAAGTCTCACTCGCAAACAGGAGACTTCAAGTACAATCCAATCCTGTGTGAATTTATATTCCATCAATTTATTTGAGGATTGCCTCTTCTAAATAAGACTTGACATTGAATGAAAATATTTTATAGTGAATATTGCACATGTTATCGCTCTCCAAGTGTTATTTCATATTTCTTCATATTTAAAAACATTTATGGTATATGGTATAATGGCATTCTATTTTATGCAATACTTCGGTTGTGTGTTACCTTTTAATATTTGTTGAAGTAGATGCTACTGGTAGCACTCTCAGGAGTGCTGGGATAGAGCACTGGAGCAAAGGCTTTAAAAGGCAAGGTAGCCTATTTTAAAAAGTTTTGAAACTCAGTGCAGGAATCAGCAGTATACCTATACGGTAACGTGTATGAAATCTCAGTCATAGCCTGACAAATCTTTTCAGTAAAAGTGAAAGTTCTAATATTGTGAGGGAAGTTCTTATATAGTGTGTTTTTCCCTTATTTTCCATGGTATCTACAAAATTTGATTTTTTTTTACCTGCAAAAGGGCTACTCTGTCTCATGTTGTGCCAGGGGGAAAATTCCTTAAAAACTTCTTGAGCACATTGGCCGATTTGGCTACAATTTTACATTGTGTCTATGGGCATTTTGTATTTTTTCCCCTGGTTGTGACGCATTATTCCAACAAATGAAAACCGTTACATCATTTTGATACTACTTGTAATACATTATATATTGACTTGTTATTATCATGTAAATTGGTATTGACGTATTACATGATGGTATGTTAAATGTGACTGTGGTTACTGTATATGTTGTAAAGGGATGTAAATGTAACAAATAAAGTTCACCCATATTGGGAGTAAGTTCAACATCTTTCACAAATCTTTTTTGCTTCAGCATCCCATGGGAAGCCGAACAAATACATGTATATTCTGCCTTCAGCTTGAGCCACCAGGGAACTGTAAGTGCATTAGGATGAGCCTTCGATATTTACTATTTTCTTCAAAATCACCTTGCGCGCATAGATGTATACCAACTATATACGGTGTATGCTAGTTCCTTTGAATTCAACCATTCCATATTACCAGCTGATGGTGATAATACTGGTCATGTTTAGTGATAATCAGGGCATTGATTGTGATACTGGCATTGGTGTTAGTGTCGATGATATGGTAATGAAGATGATGAAGAAGAGCATGATGGGGATGGTGATGTTGATAACGGTGATGTGGATGGCGATGCAAGTGATGCTGAGGGTGATGATGGCAGTACTGCGCGATGGTGAAATTGAGGTGACGAGGGCATTGCAATGGTAATGGTCATGTCAAAATGTTGATGGTGATGATGATGAAGATGATAATGGCGATGATCTTGGTGTTTGTTCTTATCATCACGTCCCGACTCACTGGACGACATAGCTACCGGTACTGCATGGAGGGGGGTTCACCAAGTTGTTTTTAAACCAAGATTTACACACGTCTGGTGACCCGTTCTTGTGCTAAATGAGATTCTCAATGATTTTGATTTCGATTGGTTTAAGTTCAAATCTGATGTTTACAAATTAAATCCTGTGACAAAGTTTATGATTAATGTCAAATTTGATTAAATTAACTTCCACTATGTTAAAACAAGAACAAAGTAGGGATATCTCATTTAGCACAAGAAAGGGTCACCAGTCGTGCGTAAAGTCGTTCTTAGCTTGTAGAAAAATAGTTCCGTGGTCGAAATATCCCCGGCCCCTTGAGCCGATTTATTTGAAAGAATGGGGTCGATCCACTGTAGAGGGGGGAGATCAGTGGGTCGATTTAACTATTGACACCTGCCGAACGCAGCTGGGGCCGGCTAGGCTCTGTCATAATATTGATCCCAGTTTCCAATCAGTAGCGTCGACTCAGAGCCAGGCACCAAAAATACTTTTCTTTGCCGTCCCTGCTAAATAGTGAGTGGTAATGCAATGTATAATTGTGATTATTTAATGAAAGATATAGCCCGTTTTTTCTCAGGTATTTTTATATTCGTGAATTAGCGTCAGGATAGCCTGATCTCGTCTTTGGAGACGTGCAACATTTAACCTGTGTGTTTTCGCATGACCATTAATTGTGTTGCCCCATACGTTGCGATTGATGTCCTGTCAAATTGACACTGTGTGAATTGGAAGAAAACAAATCTGAACAGGGCCAAGTCAGTATTATTTTCAAGGACAAGATCCAACTCGAAGAACAATTGCTAGATTTAAATTATGCTTGGATCTGCTCAAGTTAAGATCTGAATTGATTTAGACTTTTAATTTATATTTACTGTCAGATTGACAAAACTGAAAGCCAAAAACCGGCAAAACCAAGTGCGAGTCAGTTGGCGGATATGTCTATGCCTATTTGTGGCCTGATGAAAATTGCAACTTAATTTGAGTGAGAGGGCAGTTTCATATGGAAATTTATACTAAAAATAGAGTGAAAGTATTTCATATATTGCACACATTCTCCCTATTTTGTCTTCAGAATTAACAGAATCGCACATGAGAAAATAGTCCAGAGGCATGGCTGATCCACAAACGTCTCAACCCCCTGATGATGAGCTGACCGTGCCCAGAGCTCCCCTCAATAAGATGATCAAGGAGTTGCTCCCCAACGTGCGGGTGGCCAACGATGCTCGAGAACTGATCCTCAACTGTTGCACAGAGTTCATTCAGCTGGTGTCGTCAGAGGCTAACGAGATCTGCAACAAACAGGCCAAGAAAACCATCTCGCCCGAACACGCTCTGCAAGGTGAGACATTAGCGGTGTGGATAAGGCAGCCACAAGTTGTATAATGAGATGAGTGGGTGCACCTGGAAGGGCTGCAACAGAAATTAGCAAATGGCCACAATGATTGATGGCATCAAATATGTAGAATTAGACATGGCACAGCTATTGTCTTCTGTGATTGCTTTCATTACAGTTCAGATAGAAATTTTGATTTTTATTTGGTAAACAAAGACTTCACAACAAAATTTCTTATATCTCAGCAAACATCAAGAATTCTTTTACTGAATATTAATTTATTTTAGAAATAGTAAAAACAATTACACACAAATAAAATAGAGCAAACCAGTCATAGCATCTTTTGGGACCTTTTAGACTAGGAGCTCGCAGTGGTTTAGCCTTCCAGGAGAGGTTACCTAACAGACCCAGTGGAAGCCATTGGACATAGTCCAAAGATAATATCATGAGCACTAACTGCATTTTTTAATTATATAAAAACAAGTTTTACACTTAGAATGAAATTAGCTCAAAAGTTAGAACTCGTATCAAGCTGAAATTTACTTACCATAATGCTGAAGAATGACCTTTTCTGGGGCACAGTTTTTATGAAATTTCATCAATTAATATTCATTAAATAATCAAAAAGCGAAAATCTAATTTTCATGGGTTGCAGAACAAGATCACCTTCATGTTGTTTTATCAAAATATAGTTACTTATAATATAAACATCATGAAACAAAAAGGAAACATTTTGGTAGCCCATGTGGTTGTATTTGTTCAGGATATTTTCAACCCACTTATGGGGTGAAAAGAGGTTAAGAAAAGAAAGAACTGACGTGCTGAATGTATGTTTTCATTTTATAACACTTATAAATAAGAGTATACAAAGAAATATCTCAATGTATATTTGACTTTGATTTTGTAGCTCTAGACAGTCTTGGGTTTGGAGACTATCTGCAGGAGTGCAAGTCTGTCTTGGAGGAGTGTAAGACGGTGGCAGCCAAGAAGAGGAAAGCATCCACACGGCTGGAGAACCTTGGCATCCCAGAGGAAGAGCTTCTACGACAGCAGCAGGAGCTCTTTGAGAAGGTAGACACCCTCACTCAGTCAATGAGATATTGTTCCAAATTTGGTAAAATGTTCTTACATTATCACAAAACTAATGTGTAGGTTTGATCTCGACATGTATCTTTTGTCTTACAAATCTAATTGTCTTGTCATAAATTAACATGTACCAAGTTTGATTCAAATTTGATCAATTATTCTTGAATTCTTGAATTATTTTTGGACTAGAGTTGCCTTTTAACTGGTTTTGTATCTAGTTAGACAATAGTGGAGTTGTCATTTCTGTTAGTTATTAAGTCCCATTCAGATAGATATTGTTGTAAACCGTAGGTTCTAACGATTAATCATTCATGCTGTCATTCAATGCAACCTTGCATCATCACACACATTCAGTCTACAAAGACATGTTTTAGTTAAACTCAGACCTGTTAGGTATTTAAATATCACGAAGCGTGATTCAAAGAGATCAGATCATCTCATCCTACACATGAGTCAGCCTCATACAATGCGGCCAGCAATATACAGGAGTAATTTTGTAACACTATTTATATCTATTGTTAATATATATGACTCAATAATTAGCAGACTTGTGAACTAGCTGATTGTCTAGCTAGATACACAATTAGTTAAAGGCCAACTCCACTCCAAAAATAACTTGCTCTGTGTAGAAGCAGAACAACCCGAAAAGCACAATACATTTTTTTAAAGGAAATTTGGATCAGTAACAAGAAAGTTATGAACTATTTATAAATATGAAGATTGATACTTTTGGGAGATAACTTGGCAACTTGGGCATGAAGCTTTGAAGTCATATTCACATTTTCTTTATGCTTTTTTTCTGCAGGCAAGGGAGGAGCAGGCAGCTATAGAGCACCAGGAGTGGCTACAGCTTCAGGCAGCACAGGCAGCACAGGCCCAGCAGCAACAGCTCCAAGCAGGGGCAGTGGTAGGGGGGCATCTCCCACCCCCATACCACCAGGGGGGCGTGGCAGGGGGTGCGGTCGCTACTCCTATCAGCATCCACATTACCGCAGCGGGTCAGGAGCTGCCCACGGGAGCAGCTGGCGACCCGCACGCCCCTCCCCCATCATGACACCACGGCCTGGAGACATTATTGAAGTAGAAAACCAGTGCTAGTAAAAAGCGGTAGTAGTCTGGTCATCCAGAGACATTTTGCGCTGGCCTGGAGTGGACATGTTGTATACCTGTGATACTTTGACTCGGACATGGCGTTTTGGATATGCTTGAGAGCAGTCACATGATGTAACTACTCCTCATGATCTGTGATTAGCTGATGTGATCAGGCCCACTCACATTATGACAAGGTCATCATTAACCCTTCCCCTGCTAGACATAATGCTACTCTATGGGATTTGAGTGCATTACAGGCGAGAAAAAACGCTCAGCCGCACATGAGTTAATAGTGAAAGGGAATGAGGCAGCTAGCCTGTCCTCCCAAAGATTTGTACAGTCGGCCTAGTTACTCGTACCAAGACTCAGAGGGGAAAAAAACACTTTGGAAGCACTTGCTTAGAGCAGTTGGTCGACGACTTCTGATAATATTTCATGCAGCCGTGTTGCTCTTCTTTCTCGAGGCTGTGTCCATTTAGTATGCCAAGATTTTATTGTCGGTAGTGTACCTGTGCATTCTTCTGGCCTTAAAATGATGAACAATGTTGAGCACACAAAGGCGAAAGAATAGTATTTAGACGAAGGCATGGAAATCAAAACAGAGAATTAAAGTAACAATGGTTATTAATGAAGCTATTCCACGGAAGCTCATTCAAATTGAGCTCCTATTGTATCTTTTCGGTCCATTCAGTCGAGCATTATATGGGTCCTCGCTCCGTGTCTACTAATACTGTATTTGTATACAATTAATGCTGTTGTCTAGAATTTTAGGAGCGATGAGGTAAAGTGGCGACAGTTCTTGTCTCTTTCAAAAATATCATGGGTTTGAACCTTTGCTCCAGTTTTGCTCATGCTTGTCCTTGTCGGGAGATGCCCGTTACTCTGGTGTTTCGTTATTTAGAAGGTTCATTCATCCGAAAATGAAATATTGTTAAATTATCTGTTTACCTTAAAAATGATTACTTACCAGTATTTCATTTTCAGATTAACAATCCCAATACATTACCAAAGGAATAAAAACCTTGGTAATAATAGACCGTAGGAATAACGAACCTGCGGAGTATCTTATCCTGGCATGATACATCTATACATATATATTTATTCTTGAAGTAATTAGATCAGCTAGCTTCTAGTGGCTCATATGTCTGCTTGCTACAGCAAAGGTGATATCAAATGATTCAGTGTTTTGAATGGTACTTTGTACTAGAAAAGTGTTACATCATTAACAATCCTTCTTCCTCCATGTCCTACTAAGAGAAATCTCAAGCATTGTATAGAGAGCTGGTCAGGACAATCTTGTTTTTCGGTATTCTGATTAATGCATAGTACTTAGTTTTGCTAATTTCTGTTTATTTATAAGCGGATCCATAAATTAGGGTTTCTGGTACCAGCTCAAAACTCCATTCGTAGTCAGGAAATTAAAAAAAATGTTTCAACCTTTGCCACCAACTACATGTATTTCACATGTATGATACTGTACATGTACGAGGTAGATTTTTTTATATTGCCTATTTCAATTGTCAACATAAATAAAGTCACTCCAAACATACACATATACACACAGGATTGGTCGATGTATTATTTTTTCCTTCCAGTATACAGAGCTTATGGGCATAATGATTATTGATGTCAGTTGTAATCATGTTCGTGTGATGGTCAACGTGTGTGAGCCTGTCTTTGTACTAAGTGTTAAAAAAACAACCGTTTACATTTTTGCAAAAATTATTTTAAAAAAGTTACAACTGGAATAAAGCTGATGTTTACACATCATAAAGTCAAATGACAGCATTATATTAGGCAAGCTATGTGACATTTTGTTAAATGCCAGTCCACTATCAACTTTCATTAGTGTCATTAATAATCCATGATGCTTCTGATAGGTTGCTAGGTGTGATGCACAATGGGAATTTTTGTGTACTGAATTCATTTTTGATGCACACAATTGTTAAGGACTTGATTTGTTAAGAAATGAAAGTGTCATTAAATATTCAAAGGATGATTGGACGAATCACAACTGATGAAATGTCACAAAACCACCCTCTTTACTTCTTTCTTTCCCTCTGTTACTGCATTTCTGGCTCTTACCTCATTTCTTTCTCTCTCTATCTATCTCTGCCTCCTTTCTTAGTTGTTTTGTACTCTAAGTAATATAGTCTTACACCATACAGTAAGTAATAATTCACATATTGCGGTAGTTTTAATTGGTAGGATTAGATATGGCCTGAAAAGAACAGGGCTTAATACAAAATCATGCTGTGTCATTTGAGAAGTCTGCTTACTCGGTACTCACTTTCCACCTACCAATAAAATGACGAAAGCCGAGTTATAGTCAAAAGTTGGAGTTGTTAGTTGGGTGATATGATGGGAGCTTGTACTTAAACATATAACTTGAATAAAATGATGGGATGCAACTGTAGAGTTCCATGTACCTCAAGCTCTGGAAGGCGTCCTGAGCTAAGAATATGGCAGTTTTAAATTTAGACCATGGTTTCAGCAAATTTCATAAAATGCAAATAAATGCATTTCAATTAGCACTTACTCTATCAAAGACATACTAACTTGCAAGATTATGAATAATTTTGTATGACTGTTTCTCATGGATTAGAAATCAACTAGCCATTATACCTTTTCTGAAAATATGATTTGGTAAGTCAGAATACATATGAGATAATACTGCTAATTGCACGAATGATGTACATAAACCCTAATCAGGTGGGGGGGGGGGCATCCCCCCTTCCCCTCCCCCACACACACCCACACCCATGGCAATATGAACACAAAAAAAAGTGCAGCCTGATTAAGGTAAAGAACATGAAATTCCAAAAACACAGTAGGATAGTATGCATACATTATAATCTGACATCCTATATACCCTGTAAGTACAGAAAGAATCCAGGAAGGTAAAATGCAAAAATAGATCCATTATATACATTCATATATCTCTCAAAGGAGAATAACCGACTCTCTTAAAGGAATGTAAAGTTCATTACACATAATGTTCTCATGATAAAGTATTATACTGGTATGTAGCATACATAATTTCAAATACTGGTAGTCAAACCGGCTGGAACAACCATCTGTTTAGAAAGCCGCTCTGCTCTCAATGGCCACTTATGATTCAACCCTTGAATAAATGTGTATTAAACACCTGCATGCAATAAACACACATATTGCTTCCTCACAGGCAAAATATGTTCATTTTAATGACTAATAAATCCAGCATTGTCAATGTTTTACCAATGACTGTTTCCCGTTGATAGTGGTCGTTTTGTACAGAATTGACTGTGTACCGGTACTGACTTGTTTTGCATAGGAAACCAAATCAATCAAGAAGACATTTTGAATAAGGCAACAATTCATGTACATATACAACTCCATGTTGGATACATTAACCAACAATAGTCGCATCACAACATTTCTGCAGAAATTGAATCAGTTTTGAAGGGTTTTATTATACTTATAGCAATAGAAAGTGATTGGAAGCGAAAAATCAACATAAATTTGTTAGTTCATTCCGTCAACAATTCTCCATTTCTCAACCACTTCAACTCTATGACCATCATTGTTAGGTGCTGTGGTCCATCACCTTTCTAGTTCTGACAAACTCTTTTACTGTTAACATCACTGGATTGAATCCTACTCCGTAACCTGCTATGGAAGGGGATGAAGAGGGGTAGAGGTTTTGTATCCCGTCCTACCCCTAGCCCTTCCAGCCGCAGTCAAAGTTCATGAAGGGGGCGTTCTCTAGTCCCCAATGCCCTATCCAGCTTTGCTCTCCTGAACAAAGTTGTCTGCCTCACTGCTCCGGTCCTCTCCTACTGCTGTTCTGTTGCCCCGACCGCTCCCGCCAGCCCCCCAGCTGCCCCCTCTCCCGTCTTCTCCTCCTCTTTCTTGACAAGCCACACCTCATTCCTCCGGTTAATGAGCTTGGTCGGACTGTCGTAGCCCGCAAAGTAATAGACATCATCTCGGATCTTATGCCCGTCCCCTTCCACGACCGGAGCAAAGGCCTTCATCTCCGCCATGTACGTATCCTCACTGGCATATCCACCAAACGTTCTGCAGATACCACGGTTAGAAATGGAGAAAAGGGCATTTCCATGAGGTTAGCTAGGGTCATCAGGGCCCCGTAACATAAAGGTATGCGGTCAATCGCAAAATGGCAATGGCCAATCAACATCATTTTTTGGTTTAAAAGACTGACTAGTAAGCAATCAGAATTCGTCTTTCATATTTGCGATTGATTGCAAACATTAAAGTTACGGGGCCCTGGTATAACATTCAAGATCGACTTTGAATAGTATATATTTCTCATTCCTACCCAGCCTTTTCAGCTAGTGTTCATGTTTGCACAGAAATTGAAATCAGAGCATTAAAGAGACTTTCCTTCTTGTACAACCGCACTATTACATGTACAGGCAACAGCCAGAAAGTTTATGGCAATTCAGGCAAGACAAATGGATCTGGAATTTCTGCACAGGTTATGTTGCTAATCATGGTTCTGACCCTCAACAATGATGATTTATTCCTGAAATGATTGCTTTTTAATTGTTATTTGAATTATAGAGATAAAACGAATTGTGCATACATGTGTATAATAGATTATTAATAAACATTTTTTTATTGTTATTGAAAAACTAATGATGCAAACTTGTAGATTACCTCATAGGTGACCTATATCCTAAAATTTGGTGGTTATGGGTTCTATTGCCGAGATCTGAGAGGGGCGCCATACTGACCCCCATGCACATTAATTCACACCCCTGAGTGAAGATCAGCAAAGTGGATGACAGACAGGTTTTGCAGAAGGATGTACACAAAATCCAAAGTAGCTGGGGCTGGGTGAAGGCTAGAACCCTCAACTTACTTGACAAAGACCGTCATGGCGGGATACCGGGTGATGAAGACGCCAGGATTGGTGGGCTGGGGCGGGTTTTCAGAAAACTCTCTGGGGACGAAGAACGACATGGTCCATTTGGTCTCACAGGCTGGTCCCTGGCCTGGGATCAGCTCACGAATCACAGGAACCGTCATCTCAACCTTATTCTCTGGAACGAATGCATAAATAGCTAAATCACAACATGAAATCATATACATCCAAGGTATCAAATTTTCCTGCACACTAAAATCTATTGGGATTGTAATATTGGATTCATGCACTGCACTTAACCTGTTCTTTACTGAGCCTGGGTATTTGCAGGTTGACTTTTTGTCACTCAGATACTGAGCACCTCGACTCGTGCATAATCTGCTGCACATAACAGATGACAGGTTATGAATAAGCTTCACAATATGGGGCACAATTGAGCCACACCCCTTTGTTTACTGCAATTTCATAGCAAATTTTGACCTCCTTAACTGGAGCAGTGTCCACGAAGCCCCAAAATGTAATGAGCAACAGGTTAATATTGAGGGCCACACAAATAATAAAAATGATTGATATCTTACCCTTGATCATGAATACCACTGCAACAGGTGCAATGATCACAGCTAAGCTGCTGATTTTATGATAGGTAAGTTTAATGCTCCTATCAGTATGTAAAAATGTTATGCAATGTTGGTTGTATTTTATTTTGTAGAATATATTTCCCACAAGCTGATTTTCTGTCTCAGCTAGGAGGTGTGTGTACTCTGTATAGTAAAGTAGTAAAGTAGAGTAGTATATTGGTTCGTGGTCTGAACTTACTTCCTTCATTCTCTCCTGAGATGTAATTGAAGAGTTTCCGGAATGCTTGACTCCTCTGCTCCTTGGTGACGATAGGCTGACCCTCCTCCATGATCAAGTCTCTGGATGTGGAGACCCACACAGAAGGCATGATCTTTCTTTCTTCATAGCCCTTCTGCATATAGGTGGTTGTCAGGCAGGTATGTAGGACAGAAGATTGACGATCGGCCAGGCAAATGAAGTGGCGTGGTTATCAGGTAGGTACGTAGGATGGAGTAAACGGACAGAAGATCGACAATCGGCCAGGCAAATGAAGGGGTGTGGTTGTCAGGTAGGTACGTAGGATGGAGTGAGCCGACAGAAGATTGACGATCGGCCAGGCAAATGAAGGGGCATGGTTGTCAGGTAGGTACGTAGGATGGAGTGAATAGACAGAAGATTGACGATCGGCCAGGCAAATGAAGGGGCGTGGTTATCAGGTAGGTACGTAGGATGGAGTGAATAGACAGAAGATTGACGATCGGCCAGGCAAATGAAGGGGCATGGTTGTCAGGTAGGTACGTAGGATAGAGTGAATAGACAGAAGATAGGCAAGGCAGAAGAAGGGCCGTGGTGGGGAGAGAGAGAGGGAGAGGAGGAACAGATGAGAGAGAGAGATAAAGGAGGACAAAGAGAAAGAAAGATGGAATGAGATAAAGAATGAGAGAGAGGGAGGGGGGGGGGTGTTGGTGATGGTGGGAGGCGAACAAAAATAGGGAGGAGGATATTACAGAAAAGAAGTGGATATATAAGAGAAACATAAATTCTAAAATAGTATGTTAAAAAAAGATATTTTCAACATCTTGTGTTGGCATCAATGCACATGTACACTACAGCTCAACGGAATTGGCAAAGGGAAAGGGAAAGGGAAGAAAGGGAAGGAGCCGCAGTTTTAAACCGCGGTATATTTTGTCAAGTTAAGCCTGAAACACAATGCTTTAGCCTAAAAAGCAGCTAATCATTTTTCCAATTAAGCTGCCGTGATCAACATCATGCAACATCACAACACGACAGAAAGAACAGCTAGTGCCCTTTCAACAAAATAACATTTTCTGACATACCCAAGTAATGACATTCAGAATCAGAGGAGCTAGATTCAGTTATCAATCGGATACAACAAAAGTTACAGCCGAAACTGTTTTCTTCAGTCTATCACAGTTTAATATTAGAGCAGTTTCATTGAGAGACAAGAACAGCCAAGCGAGTTTATTAAGCAACTCACATCTCTCTGGTTCATCGAGTATGAACAGACATGGTCAAATTTGATTAGTCTGGACTTTTGATACGATTAGAAATTACCATGAATTACATTCTCACTCACTCTCACAGTACAGTCTACTAAGTACTAGTACAGCACCGCAGCTCCACTTAATTTATCTTAATTACCTCGTGAGTTTTCACAGGAACATACTCGGGCATCTGCAGTTTGTTAAAGATATTCTTGATAATTGTCATCATCTTGGCGGATGTCTGTCAGGAGCTCTTAGACAGAAGAGCAGCGAGCCGGGGATTCCGGAAAGATTGAAGGAATGGCTAGTAAGACACCTGTGACGCCCCGTGTTGATAGCGGTATGGAACCGTTGCTTCGTCCTGGACCGTAGGGCTCGCCTTCCACCAATTTCCGCTAACTCAGCTGCTGCTGCAGTGGCAGTCAATAAATTTTGCGATGACGTAACGTTATATAATGGAAGATATTCTTCTTCTTCTTCCAGTATGGTACAGTCCACCGCCGGTGTATTGTCGTACCTTGTCGTATATTGTATAAACTGATGTGGTCAGTATAGTCGTGCAATAGGTTTGTAAGTTCCGAATCGTTATTCATTAACAGTAACATCAACATATCAATCTCTATAAACCGTTGTGTGTTTTTGTACAAAGGTAAAAAAAAAAAGAGGAAAAAGGAGGACAAAAAAAGTGTATCGGATCGCGTTCGGACGTCCAGCCACCGTTGTTGATGCATGATGCATGGGCGTTCAGAACTTCTGGTGGTGCATGCACTCATCCTTCATTTCAATGGGGAGGAGGGGGGGGGGGGGGGGGGGGTTGTGTGTTTTGTGTTCGCGTGTAAAATTATTAATGTTTAACTTTTGATTGTGAGCCGGCCGGGTTTATAAAACTGGGGAATTATTTGTATGGTGTGTGTGTGTGTGTGTGTGTGTGTGTGTGTGTTTGTGTGTGTGTTTGTGTGTGTGTGTGTGTGTGTGTGTGTGTGTGTGTGTGTGTGTGTAGATGTGTGTGTTTTATTTGTGTGTATGAACTCAGGGAGTTCATATCCTCTCTTTCAACCCTACCATTTTCGCCCACCCCCCAACACGCACACACACACACACACACACACACACACACACACACACACACACACACACACACACACACCGATCCATCAAAATGAAGGAGGGACTTTTAAAGTGAAGCCGGCAAGCTTGTAGACTGGAAAGAACCACATCAATCTTAATTGACATGGATAGGAACCGAACATGTTGAAGGAGCTTAATTTAAGATCATTAGGAGGATGGAGGGCGATAGAAATTAAAATACAAAAACAGAAGAAATCGGGAATAAATAAGAAGAGAGCAAAGCCATAGATCTATGCGCAGAATGTGGCCAACTCGGTTTCAATAGGTTACAAAATAGCGCATATTCTAGTTATTACATTATCTGCTTGTCCAACAAAGCAATTAACAGGCGCTATACTGAAGCCAAGTTGACCAAACTGTGTGTATAGTTGGCTCTGTATGATTGAGACTATTATGGAATAAAGCAAGTGCGAGTTTTAATTGAATTAAATGTACCTTTCATTTGTAGTTTCCGATAATTTTGTAAGAATAGGTTAACACTCATTATGAGCGTAGTTATCAGTTCCACTGTAAACAGATTGTACTTTTGATATTCATCCGTGTCCTTTGATAGACTGGATATTTTGTTTTATATAGGCCCAGATTTTTGTTCATGTATATTTATTTTCCTCTCTTTCTACTTATCGGTTTTTGCATTACTACTTTGTGTCTAGTTCACAATTCATACAGTCACCCTTTCCTTCTGATTCCATTTCATCTATTGTATTTTACATCGAAAACTAAAGCTACAGACAATCTTGTGTAAGTGTTACTCTCTCTTACTCTCTCTATTTCTTTTTTCACCCAACAAGTGTGTAACATATCCCCCCCCCCCCAAAAAAAAAAAAAAAAAAAAAAAATACAACCACACGTTATTACCGACAGCATTATTATTTTCTGGATAGAATTTATTAGTACAATCTCACCATGGAAACGTTAAAAGAAGAGTTAAATGCATTACATCGGTTATACGACTTAGTAAGTAACTTTCCCAAGTGGCAATGCTATGTTGCTTTAAAAATACATGTACAAAGACATTTTAACTGTTATGCTCATCTCAACGGGAAAGTGCTCCTCATAACAAGAACCACTAATACACATGTTGTTTGTGATACATGCATAACTTAAGATAAAAAGTATTTACAATGATGCAACATGTCACACAAAAATGCATTTATTTTCTTGCAAAATATGAATCCATTTTTGTGATTTAATGATATGTATTACCTTCAATTTTTTTTTACGAAATAGAGGTCAAAATAATGATCTTTGAATGATTTTTAAGATGCTGGAAAGGTTAAAAATAGTGTTAATTTTCAAAGTGGCATAAATCTCTCAATTGTCTGTTTTCGACTTTATATCAAGGTATTAAGTATTTATTTGTAAATTCTCTATGAGGATTGAGTGCATTATTCGTGAGGCACTCATGAGG
Organism: Arbacia lixula; assembly: GCA_963669155.1. NCBI lineage: Eukaryota > Metazoa > Echinodermata > Echinoidea > Arbacioida > Arbaciidae > Arbacia > Arbacia lixula. The sequence goes on from OZ022588.1 coordinate 2,472,893, forward strand.
CACTCACAGATTAGATTAAATAATGTCGGTCATACGACTTATTGATACGTCACATTTTGAGTGGTAATTTTATGTTGCGAGACAAATACAAACACGTTTGAAAAATGTTAAGCTCATCTCAACGTTAAACTGCTCCTAATAATGTTTTGAAAAAGTATGAGTAATATTTGACATCTTCTTCTGGCATACATTATAAATTTTTCTTCAAACTAGAATTGAAATTATATTACAATCGACGTGATAGAAAAGTATGAATAAATTATGATAACAATTTCCTCCTCGGACATGGCTTTTAAAGTTACATTTTAATCAGGCATACAGTATCAATATTTTGTCAACCTAATATTGACATTTTATTATCAAGCGCTGTGATAGGAAAGTATTAGTAAATTGTGATAACAATTGTCTCTTGAGAAATCATGAAGTTACATTTAAATTTGGCATTCAACCTAGCATTGACATTATATTACCATGCGAGTTAATAAAAAAATATGAGTTAAGTGTGAGGTAAATTTTCTCCTTGAACATGACTTATAAAGTTAAATTTAAATTTGGCATACATTACTGATATCATTTTAACCTAACATTGACATTATATTACCAAACGAGTTAATAAAAAAAATATCAGTAAAGTGTGATATAAAGTGTAAAAAAGTGTGATATAAAGTGTAACAAAGTGTGATAACAATTTTGGCATATATTGCCAAATTTTCTTCAACATAGCATTGACATTACATTACCAAGCGATGTGATAGAAAAGTATGAGTACAGTGGGATATAAATGTTCTCCTTGAACATGTCTTATAAAGCGAAATTGAATTTTGGCATACATTATTCTTCTACCTAGCATTGACATTATAGCGAGCCACGTATGAATGACCGGTCTAGCGCCCTCGTAAGTAAAATATGCCAAATGGTGTTCTCGCACTATACTTTCTCAAACTCTTTCTATCCAACCAAAATTTGACGTGTACACGGACAAGTTCAGCTCACGTAATCTTAACTGTTACAGTCAACAAATTAGGTACACGACTGTATAATGGTGTTTCATGTCTAGGCGCCGTATCTCCCGTATTATATGCACCAGCTACATACGTATCATAATCCTATAGCAGGTAAATATTTCGAACCACTACCTTAGTGCATTCGTAGGATAATATACTTCCAAGCGGCCCTCAAGCACCACTTTCAGACGTTCTGTGTACCCCTCGTGATTTCTTCACCCTGTTATGTTCCCACACCAGGGGGGGGGGGGGGGGGTCCACCAAGCTGTTCTTAAGCTACTAATGACTTTACGAACGACTGGTGACCTCTTCGTGTGCTGCATCAAATACCCCAGTTTGTCCCTGTTTTAACATAGTGGGAGTTAATTTCCAATAATCCTAATGAAATTTGACAAATAATCAACTTTGTATTCAGACACATGTTAACACGAATTTTGATTTATTAAGCTGATGGAAATCAAAATCATTGAGAATCTGATTTAGCCCAAGAGAGGGTCACTAGGCGTTCGTAAAGTCGTTCGTAGTTTAATAAGAACAGCTTGGTGAAACACCCCCAGAAGGATCATCAAGCCGATTGGTCGCTTACTAATTCCTGACTAGGATCCAAACACAACTTGGTCGCAAAGGGATATTTCAACCTGAAATTAAGTTGATGTCAATAAAAGGAGAAACAAACTAAATAATGTGAAGATTCGAAGAAAATCCGTTAAAGGATAAGAAAGTTACGACTTTTTAAAGTTTCAATTATGTGACGTTACGTATGAGGTGCTCTCCCAATATGGTGTGTGCTGTATGATTCCATAATTATTATTTTTTCTGTTTTTGATGACGGATTTTTTCATCGAGGTATGTGTGCAGAAACGTGTTTCTAATGATTTACCAAATGCACAAGTAAAATGATGCATAATGAGGAAATCGACGTTAAAAAAAATAGTAGGCCCTCACATAATGGGAGAGTATCTCGCACGTGACGTCACAAAGTCAACATGTGGTAAACAATAGTAACTTCCTTATCCTCTGACAAATTTTCATCAAACCTTCATTATATATTTATTTCATGTTACTGCTTTTATTAAAACTAACTAATTTGAGGGTAGACTTTGTTTTTAAACGGTTTCTTCCATTCTTTTGATGTGGTTCTTATCACTATGTGCGCTAGATAAACTGCTACTCTATGGCGTTTATATGCATCACGTGTGCAAAAAAACAAACAAACAACAACAACATGTGGCTTGCAGAGAGTCAACACTTTCGGTACCGAGTACATCTGATACATACAATATGATTGGGCTATATCTTTTTATATAAAGTAGTAACAATGACAAATATACGTCACACAAAACAGAACAAATTTCTGCACAAAATCAGTCTAGTTGTGTCAAATAGTGACATGTATTATCTTTGAAATGATTTTTAATGCGAATTAAAGTTCAAATGATCACTGAATCTGTGAATAATTGTAACGCGCTGGAACGGTTAATATCACGCTTTTGTTTTTCGACTTGGCACAGCTAGCCTGATCTTATGTACAAAAAAGGTTGTTAATTTTTAAAAGCCAAGTTTTGCTCTAAGGTTTTGTATTGATCACAAATGATATGAAACAGAAGAAGTTTTTTTGTAGACTTTCTTCGGATCGATGACACCAGTCATCGTTTTAAATGGTAACCACGGTAACGAATTATTTGATGAACATGTTAAAATTGCACCCTTACCACCTCCTTTTGCAACATATACTTACGCAGCAATTGAATTGTAATACACGTTTAGCATTTTTAAAGCAAGATCCATCAGAGGGGACACATTATCGGCATATTAAAGAAGAATTCCTCAATTTGTCTACATTGTGCGTTGTCATGGTTGAATTAGTTGTACGAAATTCGATGCGATCATGGACCTCGTCATACTACTCGAGTCGTTGTTGATTTACAGTGACATCCGTGTGAGAATGACGACTGATATCATCGGCTTCTTGCGGACATTGTCGTTCCTCCGGATGGGGTTTCTTGTTGCCGGTGTAGTATGAGGACAGCGTTACGCCAACTGATCCTCCAACAACACAGAGCGCTCCAACGGCAGTCAGGGCGTTCGGCACTACAGCGAAGAAGACGAAATCCAGTACGAACATCACCAAGACATCGGAGGTCCCGAGCACGGACACCAGCGCTGCGTTCTCGGTCTGCAAAGCAAGAGTCATGCACATCATCTGGAAGTAGCCCAGGCCAGCGACTGCGGTGACAAGCAGCCGCTCCGTACCGCAGCGTGGCACGGTCCAGTGGCCGACTGCCGAGGTGACGACGGCACATGCGACGGTGCCCACGCAGCCGTAAACGAACATGACGAGCTGAGCGGGAACCCTCCTCCTACCGATCATGCGCAACAGGACGTACGTCTGTGACATGAACATGGCACCCGCAATAGCGATAGCGACGCCGACTACGGAGATCTTGCGAGTGCTGTCCCCATCGAGTGCGGATGCGAAGATGAAAGACGGCTGCGAGATGAGAACTAGCCCGACTACGTTGAGACAGCAGAAGAGCGAGATCAGGACGGTGCAACTCTCCCTCAGGAACAGACACGCGGTGATACAAGTAAAGAGGGATGCGCAGTAGAAGATAGACTTAGACACGGACATGTCAAGAAGCTGCATAGAGATGAACCACATGGCGGCGCAAGTCGTTCCCACGAGCGCGCGGAGCACCAACAACCCATACGTTCCCAGAGACAGCCGGAACGATACGCGATGGAACGCCAGATTAGGAGCTGCGAACAGCGCGAATGACAACGACCGGAAGAACGTCAGCTCGAACGCGGAGACTCGGCCTCCGAGTAATTTTATAATCAAAGCTATGGATGATGAAATGGCCACGAAGAGCAAAGCGAATAAGAGACCTCTTCGTCGGACGATTGTCGCACAGATCAACCTCCATGCGGAAACACTCAACTGCTCCTGGTCACTGCTTCGAATTGGAAAGTTTCCCCGACGATCTCGGAGATTAAACGTTTTGCCTTCTTCTTCCATCACTTTTGTTCAAGTTACAAAAACAAACAAAAGCCAGCAGTGGTTTGCTTCACTTTCCCTATACGAACTGCAAAAGAACCAATGCAAACCTGCCAAGAATGGTGAACTAGATAGTACTTGATTCTATAGTATTACGTTGTATAGAAAGAGAGTACTCCTACGTGCTTTGAAATTTGAATACAATCATTGTCTGATTTATGCTTTTGTTCAATCCCTCTTGTCTCTATCTATCACCAAGGCCGGAAAGTATCATCTTTTGGTTTTGCTTAATGTTTCCGTGTAAGATATTGGGTTTCCTTTACTGAGTAATATGTGGCTATACAAGGGGATCACTAGCAGGATATTGTTATCATCTATTGAGGGGGGGGGGGGGGTCGAAGTCTCGCATTTTGATTAAGATGATAGCTCGATAGCGTTGATAAGTAAAGGGCCAAATCGGATGATGATGGTGAGGATAAAATGCAGAACAGGTGTTGCATTAATTCAGAGGATCGTCTTTCTGAAAATGAAATAGGATAGATAAACTGAAGGCTTATTCATCCGGGAATGAAATAGGGCCGTAAATGCGGAAGGAACATCATGAAGGTCCGTTATACACAAAATAAAACAAACTTCTGTAATCAATTGCCTTCCATTTTGTATTGCATTAAAAGTATCAGTTGAGTCATAATTGGGTTTGGTGTAGAAATTATTTTGGATTAACCATCCTTTTTTTAATTTTTGGATTGACGATCCCTACTTCAATTTTAGACTAACGAACACTGTGTAATGTTCATCCTCTTTAACAATACAACATTGTACTTTTAAAAGATTGTCTACGATCAACACGATTTATTGGCAATCGTGATCCTTGCATCAAATCGTAACAAAGCACTTCTTAATATCTCACGATCTGTGACCCTCCGCCCGATGTCATCATTCACGGCCTGAACGTTTCCCAGCCATGCCAGCGTCGTGCGGTTACAAACATTCCATGATCAGCTACGAATGGCAAACCGTGGAGTTCGTAATGGATCCGTTCACGGTGAAGATCTTAGCATTATGAAAAAGTCCGCTGACTGGGCATTCATTTAGCCCCGTATCCACACCGGTGGTTTAGTGTAGACCGCGTACTAAACGTGATCTAAATTCGTGGTTGTCGCTGTCGGTTTCCAGTGGAATTCGTGTTGGACGGACGACTGGCATCATCGGCCTCTTGTGCACATTGCCGTTCCTCTGGATGGGATTTATTCTTAGCGGTGTAGTACGAGGACAGCGTTACGCCAACTGAGCCTCCAACAACACATAACGCTCCAACGGCAGTCAGGACGTTCGGCACTACAGCGAAGAAGACGAAATCCAGTACGAACATCACCAAGACATCGGAGGTCCCGAGCACGGACACCAGCGCTGCGTTCTCGGTCTGCAAAGCGAGAGTCATGCACATCATCTGGAAGTAGCTAAGGCCAGCAAATGCGGTGACAAGCAGCCGCTCCGTACCGCAGCGTGGCACGGTCCAGTGGCCGAGTGCAGTGGTGACGGCGGCACACTCGACGGTGCCCACGCAGCCGTAAACGAACATGACGAGATGAGCGGAAACCCTCCTCCTTCCAAGCAAGCGCAGCAGGACGTACGACTGTGACATGAGCATGGCGCCTGCAATAGCGATAGCGACGCCGACTACGGAGATCTTGCGAGTGCTGTCCTCATCGAGTGCGGATGCGAAGATGAAAGACGGCTGCGAGATGAGAACTAGCCCGACTACGTTGAGACAGCAGAAGAGCGAGATCAGGACGGTACAACTCTCCCTCAGGAACAGACACGCCGTGATACAAGTAAAGAGAGATGCGCAGTAGAAGATAGACTTAGACACGGACATGTCAAGAAGCTGCATAGAGATGAACCACATGGCGGCGCAAGTCGTTCCCACAAGCGCGCGGAGCACCAACAACCCATACGTTCCCAGAGACAGCCGGAACGACACGCGGTCGAACGCCAGATTAGGAGCTGCGAACAACGCGAAGGACAGCGACCGGAAGAACGTCAGCTCGAACGCGGACACTCGGCCTCCGAGTAGTTTTACAATCAAAGCTATGGATGATGACATGGCCACGAAGAGCAACGCGAATAAAAGTCCTCTTCGTCGGACGATTGTTGCACTGATCAACCTCCATGCGGAAACACTCAACTGCTCCTGGTCACCGCTTCCAATAGGAAAGTTTCCCCGACGATCTCGGAGATTTGATTTGTCGCCATCTTTTTCCATCACTTCTGTTCTCGTTTCAAAACACATAAAACACTCCACAATGGTATGCGAGACTTTCCCTACCCGAACGACAATGGGAAACTGTCAAGAATCGTGAACTTAAGAGTCATTGAGTCTATGGCAGTCTGTCTTGTAGAAAGAAAGAACTTGCATGAACGTGCTTTGAAAACTGCATGCAATCATTGTCCAAGTTATGCTTTTGTTCAACCTTTCTTGTCTTAATATATCACCTGTGCCGGAACATATTATCTCTTGGTTGTGCTTAATGTTTCCGTGTAACATACCGGGTTTCCTTTACTGAGTGATATGTGGTTATACAAGGGTATCACTAGCAAGATATTGTTAACATCTATTGAAGCGGAAGGAGGGGGGGGGGGGATCGAATACTAGCACTTTGATGAAGATGATAGCTCGATGGCGTAAAAAGAAGTAACGGACCACTTCGAATAATATTGATGATGACAACATGCAGAACTTTTGTTGCATCATCCGGAGGATCGTTTTTCAGAAAATGAAATAGGACAGATAAGCTGAGGGCTCATTAGTGAGGTATTGACACAGGGGCCGTTAATCAGGAAGGGAAGCAAGTTCCGTTATATACAAAATGAAATTAACTTCTGTAACCCAGTAACTTCAATTTGGCATTGCAGTTAAACTGTCAGTTTAGTAATACTTTTTCTTGGTGTAGTTTTTATTTTTACATTAACCGACTTTTTTTTTTGGATCAACGATCCCTACTTTACATTTAGACGAACAAAAATCCCTTTAACTATACAATATTAGACTATCCAAAAATTGCGGACGATCAACTCGATTTATTGGCAATCGTGATCAGCGAATCATGTCGTAACAAAGCGCGACATGGAGCTGCAGATCGTATCTAATCGCGCTTCTTAATGTTTCACGATCTGTGACCCTACGTCCGATATCATTATTCACGGCCTGAACGATCCCAGCGTCGTGCGGTTACAAACATTCCATGATCAGCTACGAATGGCAAACCGTGGAGTTCGTAACGGATCCGATGACCAGATGACGGTGAGGAACCTAGCATTAGGAAAATGATCGGTGACTGGACATTCATTTAGCCCCGTATCCACACCGCTGGTTTAGTTTAGACCGCGTACTAAACGTGATCTAACTTCGCGGTTGTCGCTGACGGTTTCTAGTGGCATTCGTGTTGGACGGACGACTGGCATCATCGGCCTCTTGCGCACATTGCCGTTCCTCTGGATGGGCTTTGTTCTTAGCGGTGTAGTACGAGGACAGCGTCACGCCAACCGATCCTCCAACAACACATAGCGCTCCAACGGCGGTCAGAGCGTTCGGCACTACAGCGAAGAAGACGAAATCCAGTACGAACATCATCAAGACATCGGAGGTCCCGAGCACGGACACCAGCGCTGCGTTCTCGGTCTGCAAAGCGAGAGTCATGCACATCATCTGGAAGTAGCTAAGGCCGGCAAGTGCGGTGACAAGCAGCCGCTCCGTACCGCAGAATGGCACGGTCCAGTGGCCGAGTGCAGTGGTGAAGGCGGCACACGCGACGGTGCCCACGCAGCCGTAAACGAACACTACGAGCTGAGCGGAAACCCTCCTCCTTCCAAGCAAGCGCAGCAGGACGTATGATTGTGACAAGAACATGGCCCCCGCAATAGCGATAGCGACGCCGACTACGGAGATCTTGCGAGTGCTGTCCCCATCGAGTGCGGATGCGAAGATGAAAGACGGCTGCGAGATGAGAACTAGCCCACTACGTTGAGACAGCAGAAGAACGAGATCAGCACGGTACAACTCTCCCTCAGGAACAGACACGCCGTGATACAAGTAAAGAGGGATGCGCAGTAGAAGATAGACTTAGACACGGACATGTCAAGAAGCTGCATAGAGATGAACCACATGGCGGCGCAAGTCGTTCCCACGAGCGCGCGGAGCACCAACAACCCATACGTTCCCAGAGACAGCCGGAACGACACGCGGTCGAACGCCAGATTGGGAGCTGCGAACAGCGCTAAGGACAACGACCGAAAGATCGTCAGCTCGAACGCGGAGATTCGGCTTCCGAGCAGTTTTACAATCAAAGCTAAGGATGATGAAATGGCCACGAAGAGCAAAGCGAATAAGAGACCTCTTCGTCGGACGATTGTTGCACAGATCAAACTCCATGTGGAAATACTCAACTGCTCCTGGTCGCTGCTTCGAATAGGAAAGTTTCCCCAAAGATCTCGGGTATTTGATTTGTCGCCCTCTTCTTCCATCACTTCTGTTCTCGTTTCAAAACACATACAAAACTTCACAATGGTACGCGAGACTTTCTTTACCCGAACGACAATTGGAAAACTGTCAAGAATCGTGAAGTCATTGAATCGTGATTCATTGAGTCCATGGCATTCTATCATGTAGAAAGAAAGTACTTGCGTGTATGTGCTTTGAAAACTGCATTCAATCATTGTCCAATTTATGCTTTTGTCCAATCACTCTTGTCTCAATCTATCACCAAGGCCGGAAAGTATTATCTCTTGGTTGTTTCCGTGTATTCCTATCATTTCGGGTTACCTTCACTGAGTAATATATGGCTATACAATGAGATCACTAGCAGGGTATTGGTGACAACTATTGAGGGGGGGGGGGGCAATTCCTAGCACTTTGATTAAGGTAATAGCTCGATGGCGTGAAATTAGTAACGGGCCACTTCGTATGATGATGTTGCTGATAAAAAGCACTAATCCGGAGGTTCGATTTTTTAGAAAATGAAATAGGTTAGATAAACTGAAGGCTCATTAATGATGTATTGGTATAGGGGCTGTAAATCCGGAAGGGAAATCACGTTTGTGTTATCTGAAATAAAATCAACTTCTGTAACCATTTACCATCAATTTTCCATTTTTATTTTTTTCCCTTCAATTTTTTTTTTCAATTTTGCACTATTTTCAGATTTACAAACCTCTCAAAGTAATTAATTAACGATCTCTATTCTACTTTTAAACCTATGCACCCTTTTTCATGTTCAGTGTCTTTAACTGTACAACATTGGTCTATTCAAAACTTGTTCATGATCAACACGTTTTATTGGCAATCATGATAATCGCATCACATCGTAACAAATCTCTTAATTTCCATATTGCTTTAAAAAGTAGCATGTTAGATAGCAAGGCTTCGTTATCTAACGTGCTACTGTTTAAAGCAATTTGGAAATGTACTACCAGTAAATTGATCGTGAAATCTCTTAATCTTAATCGATATGGAATCACTGAGAAAGGGGTGTTGATAAAAATGCATTGTAACCTTGACACTAAATCTGCCTTTAACATTGATGAATCATTGCTGTGAAAAAGTCTGTACAACATCATGTATCCCTTGCCCATACAGCCTTGTAAAGACAGGCTTAGGTTAGAGTAATGAGAGTGATTTTATGTAGATGGGCTGTGTTTTTCTATTACGAGCGATAACTTATTTTGTTAGCGAGGTTATACTGCACAATTAAAATATGGACATAGCCAATCCTCTCAGCGCTTATATGTAATCATTCAAGCTTTGATCTAATCATGCTAATAGGGTGCCTTAGCTGTATGTAGCTCCGAAGGTTGAACAGTGAAGAAAGACACACATAAGTACATGACAGGAAGAGTTTATGTTTCCCCTAGATATGGGCGATGGGTATTCATCTGAAATACCGTTATTTTAAGTCAAAACCATCATTTATTTCCTCTCTTAGACCTGGGAATGCAGTACTTTGGCTACTGGAACAACTAATTTCGAGGTTCAGCACCGGTTTGACGAGGCGAAGTCATTAGGGAGTTTAAGATCGTGGACCTCGTTCACATCCACCAGGAGCGTGTGTCAACGGCTTCGACTGCTTTTGTTGACTACCCATAAATACCTTTAAGATTTTAGTTGACGTACGAGTGAACGTAATGACGTCACGCCTGCTGGTGCAGCATGCAGTCACGTTCAATGCGCATGCTCAAACAAGCTGGGTGAACGCGTCGAACCTGAATTGGGGTCGACGGTGAATTGGGGGTGCAGGGTGCAAGTATGTATTGCCAATTGTCAAGTTCCTGCTTGATACAAACTCCAGTAGTCTTTCTCCCCTTTCATTCCTTTCTCCGATCCCGTATGGGCCTATACCACTCTCCTCGTCATCCTTTCTCATTCCAACCTTGGCATTGAAATCACCCATAAGTAACGTAAACGTCGTGGATTCTGTTGTCATTATGTTGTAATTTATTACAACAAGTAGAACGAACAAAGTTTTTTCGGAGTAACATTCGATTCAAAATTAACTTGGAAGAAACATATTAATGATATAGCTTGCAACATTTCAAGTGCCATTGGTGCAATTAACCGTATAACATTAATTATTCCTATACAAATACAAATATTATCAATGTTGTATAATACCATGATTTTACCCCATATATCTTACTGTAATATTGTCTGGGGAAACTGTGGTTTAACAATAATTAACAGATTATATATTTTACAAAAGCGTGCAATAAGCAAAGAGTAATTTGTAATGCCCAACCCCTTAGCCTTACCTCTTTTTAAAGATATGAACGTCTTACCTGTTTATCAAATAACTCATTTGCAAGTTGCCATATTTAAGTATTCATATTTTAAAGGCGTTCTTCCATCGATTTTTGAAAACAGTTTTACATGTAACAGTGCAATTCACTAGAGCTCAGGGAGATATACGTTTACCATTTTATAAGTGTTGGAATGTTATTCCAAATGAGTTTAAACTGTCCAACTGCATCAAACTTTAAAAAGGAAATATATATTATATATACTGCAAAATGAAAAGTAGCAAGGTAGTTACTGCATGTATGAACTTTCTAAATACTTCCTTTTCTCTCTCTCTATCCTTCCTACACCTTCTCTCTCCCTCTTTCTTTCTTTCTTTCTTTCCTTCCTTTCTTCCTGAACCTAACTCAAAACCACCCTCGATTAGCTTCTTTGGCTTTTGGTGGTCCCTCCACATTTAAATACTATGTTATTGTCTGCTCTGAACCTCTCTTTAATACCTTATGTTCGTTTTTTATTGCTTGTAAATTGTAAATTGTATTAATTTGGTCCATTTAAAAGATATATATATATGGAAATCCATTTTGTTCACAAGATAAAAAATACAAATCATGCGAACTGGTCGCCACTGAGCAGCGCCTTCGAATGTTTGTTTCGGGTGACATTTGTTTTTCACATTGTTATTGTGTAACGTTGTTGAATTTGAATGTGGAAATGAATAAATAAATTAAATGAATGAAAAATGAAAATTCCCGAATACCGTTTACACGATTCTTATCCGACACAGCTCACTGAATACAAGGTGCTGAACATGCAAGGACCTAATTTCACTGCAACCCTCGCATCCTCAACAAACCTCAACAACAACAACAACAAAAGCTATTCCTTTTCTTGGCCTGCAAACATAATTTCAGTGTTCTCTGGATGATCAGCATGCCGTGGGGTAGCTTAATCAGGGACAGATGTAATGGATGGAGAGGGTGGAGAGATGACGAGCTGGGGGGGGGGGGGATGTAAGGAAGACAGGGAAGACGATTTTGGATTCAGTAGAGCTCCACCGACTATTCCATCATCATCGTTTCCTCGTCTCGCCCTAATGTTTCTCTCTTAGCTGGTTTGATGGATCGACGTGAGCGACGTTCAATTATTGAACACCGCCCCCTCGCGAAGACCCACTAACCTTTCCGGCGTCGCAATTGCGGAACAAATCAAACATCCGAAACAAATCGTCAAAAGAGCGAGAAATGAGGCATTCTTGCGGAAACAAGAAGAACAGGAAATTATACAAGATAATGACAGCTATGTGGGTGAGAGAAATCATGGTTATAGTATCGTCTGTCCGTTGAGGTGCTCAAATATTGGAACAATACTTTATGACTACTGTTTCCTTTTGCAGTATCCGGTTGTGGTGTTGGACTAATGCTACGACGATTTCGACTATTGCATCACTATACTAACATGACAACTAGTCCTTCAATGTTACTACGGCTATTACTACTACTGCTACTACTACTACTACTACTACTACTACTACTACTACTACTACTACTGCTACTTCCACTACTACTACTAGTATTATTACTACTACTACTACTACTATTACTACTACTACTACTACTATTACTACTACTACTACTACTACTACTGCTATTTCCACTACTACTACTAGTACTATTACTACTACTACTACTACTATTACTACTACTACTACTACTATTACTACTACTACTACTACTACTACTACTACTACTTCTTCTACTACTACTACTACTACTACTACTACTACTACTACTACTGCTGCTGCTACTACTACTACTACTACTACTACTACTACTGCTACTACTACTACTACTACTACTACTGCTGCTGCTACTACTACTACTACTGCTGCTACTACTACTACTACTACCACTTCCACTACTACTACTACTACTATTCTACTACTACTCCCACTTATACTGCTTCTCCTTGTCATTTTATATTACTGTTTTCCATTCTCATGCAACAACTCTCAGCTGAGTGTGCCTTTAACTTGGTCAGTCCCGCAGTGGTTGTTTACTACCCGCTATGAATGCACATTTATTCCCAATCCAATTATTACATGGTCCTAAAAATGGGTCCGCAGACAGCTCTTACATCATTCCTCACCCCCTAATTCGTTCACGACATATTTTTGATGAGATTTAAGCAAATTTCCCTCTTCTTCCCACAAAAAAACATGCTGCAAAATGATTAATGGCTATCTCAGGCCTGAATTTAAGGTGGTAAATCCAATTATACTGATGTATAGCTGTGTGTAGAGTAATGCGCGGATTTGATGATGGCTTTAGCGTGATATTCATAGATCAGGGCGCATGTCATTTATTTGATTATGTGATATTCAAGGATACCCACACTCTCATCCCCATGGTGTGTGTCACACACACACACACACACACACACACACAAATACATGCACACACAAACACACACATACACACACACACAAAAAAACACACACACAAACAAACACACACGCACAAACACACACACATACACACACAAACACACGCACACATACACACACACATACACACACACATACACACACACACACAAACACACACACACACGCACTCACACACCAACAAACACGCACACGCGCACACACACACACACACAAACACACACACACACTTCCCCACTCTGTCTTTATTCCTACTTGTTCTCTCCCTCCCATCTCTCTCTCTTTCCGCCTCTTTCTCCCCGTACATACTACGACTCCTACTCCTACTACTACCACTACTACTACTACTACTACTACTACTACTACTACTACTATTACTACCATGACTACTGCTACTACTACTACTACTACCACTAATACTTCTACTTCTGGTACTACTATTACTACTGCTACTTTTACTACTATCACCACTTTTAAGCTGACTTCGTATCGGGTAAGAATCGAGAAAAGCGATGTCAAAAAGATAGACAGACAGCCATACAGACACGACAGACAGACAGATAATCACACACGATTAGCCACTTTATAGTAAGGATATATATTGATATATCATGTATCCATAATACTTTAGTGATACCTCCTCTACATCTATCTACACTCAATAACCATATGTGCACCATTGACATATCGCACAGGTAATACACATTATATTCCACGTACTAAGATTGTTGCAATATGATTGGTCAAGAGTTGATCACGTGATAAAGCGTAGTTTTGCCCATCTGATCACCCGAGAAGGAAAGTTCGTTACACTCTAGGTGATAGTACTTTTTGGTTTCGCTGATCTCTTCACTCCTCACAATCCTATCGCGTGATCAATATTTTGAGTACGCGCGAAATAAAAGTGCGTTACACTCGGACTATCAATTGATCAACAGTATAGCTCCTCCTGACGCGTCATAACGCGCGTCCTAGTAACGCGCGTCGTAGTAACGCGCGTCCTAATGCGTGTTCCCCATGGCAGCGGCTCGGGGTTAGGTAGAGAAGTAAACATTACTTTTGTACGTCAAATTGTCACTTTTGGTATAAATAGTTGGTTTCAGATGTGGAATATAAAGCAAATAATCAACTTTTGATTTCAGGTAATGAGATGAACTATCACTTCCTCGGCGATCTGAATGTATACGCTATCTTTCCTCAGCTGCGCTTCGGAAAGCTAGCTACATCCAGATGAAGTGAAAGTTCGTCCCATCACCTCAACAACGTTGATTATTTGCTTACTAGTCTAGTCCCATAGAGCAGTATTTGTCTGGCATACGAAAGGTTCAATGAACACGTAGTCTTCAGGTCATACGCGTTTCTGACCTAACGTCACTCAGCATTTGCGCCTTGTAAGCTGTACAAAAGAAACCACATATATTTGCTTTATTACACTAATCTAATCCATCCGGAAATAGATCAGAAATCCCCGTGATACACCATGCGATAGTATAAACCAGGATCAACGAACGAGGTAAATACATGGAGTGGGTGTTTAAGACCATTCTTGATAAGTCAAACGTCGGGGTCACCAAGTCATTTCAAATAGTGAAATACATGTATATCATTTGACTGATATTTCTCGAATTCAAAAATGCACGTGACATGCGAGAGTATAGCTTTAGGTAAAAGAGAAGAAAACGAGAGCCCAGTTTTTAACTCAAAAGTCGGATGTCATTGTACTCAATATAGCGAAATATTTTTAAATATCAAGGAACTCTTACTAATCCAATTCAAACGAAAATGAAACAAGAGCAACTTATGATACACCAAAGTAAAGTACATGAAATACGTTTTTAAACCACTGCGTTATTGAATTCATACTCAAGTGGTCATGTGATACGGTGAAATGTATATTATTATGTTTTTAAGCCTTAGCGTGTATCTGGATTTTAAAGCGGATGATATCCCGTGATCACAACATGCGAGAGCACAGCTCAAGGTAAAATAGGAAATACACGATAAAAAAAGATCATCGGGCCACATTATGGGGAATCATATGCTACACGTTCTGCAATTACTAAAACTTGAATGTTTTGCAAATTGCAATGACATTTCGCAAAACGACGTCTCATCGTCATGAAAATAATGAGATAAAGTTGGAGGTCGAAGGTTGCAGATGTATGTTGATTGCTTCTTGTAATTCGTAATTCATTGGCAACCAAATTATATTCCCATTATGAGCCACCATGAAAAGAAACATTGGATACAAGTTATTTGGAGGCCAACTTATTTGTCATTGATGTGTCATTGATGTAGATCAAAGGAGATTTCTATCCTTTCAGCTCCACTGACACGGACGATTACGGGAAGGTCGCGCGTGACCACGCTGCGTGCTTCTGTCCGGCACTGTTCCCAGCCTCGCATACCTGACGGGAGATTTTCCGTCTCGATTAAATCAGACAAGTTGGAGAAACAGACAGGTCCAACTTTGGGCATCAAATCAGGCAATTAAGAGCAAGATAAAGAGATGATTTTTTTTTCGCAATTTGTAAAATTGGAAAATCTGGTATCACCTTCTGATTGAGCACAGATTTTGAAGACCCCCCCCCCGTAATTTCATGTATTTCGAATCAATATAGTACCATACAAACTGTTCATACATGCTCATACGATATTTATGAAAGAACCGTGTCCTTGTAATATATATGACTTCACTAGAGAGGAGCAGAGGTGCTTTCCCATATAATTCAATACATTATTACACTATGAGATCACACAAGAAACCTCTGTAATTCTTGTTCGAATTTGCTTAGACTTTCGCTGACCTGCTTTATTATTCTGCCCTACTCTGACAAAAGGAAGCAAGCTACAAATCACTCAATTCTGGGTTATTGCTATTCTTAGATTGTACCCAGCATTCCCTACATACGGCCAAAATCTGGACAAGAAATATTCATCTTGCTGCGAGATATTCAATCTACCATGATTTGGTCTATGATGACCGCCGCCTCATAAAAATTCAAGACATTCAGGTGTTTTAATCAATACGCTGTATTTCTAATTAGGTAGTGCCTTCCTCTGAATAACAAAAGAAAATCTGGTTTGAGAAATATATCAACCGTTCGGGTTTCGGTGGTAGTTCATAGCTGATCTTATTACACACATTGGGAATTAGTTTAGGGTGAGCGAAGGGAAATTTTGATAAAATTGTAGAAAGAATTTAGTCCGTCACTTTTTCGGACATCTCTGGACATGAACTCGAGGTTGTTTCCATGGAAGGTGAAACACTGAAAAAAAAAACGATTTACAAGATATTTGTAAGGAAATATGATTGCCCAATGTGCGATATGGAGGCATTTCTCTGACATGTTTTCTACAGAATTCTCGACTTATCACAAAAACGAAACAACAATGTAATATGAAAATCATAGAATTGTATCCTTATAATATGAACTACTACTGCACATGCACTTCAGTACACGAAGTGGTTCTGAAATCTTCTGCGCATACAGAATATAATTATATTCCTCTAAATGCATCCAAAATTTGCCTTGCATATTTTGCGGCGGTCGTCACTGGATGAAAGACCCAAAACTCGTCAAATATTCTATTGCGCTATTAATGAACGCGACTGGTGTAGGAATAAATTACTCTTCGTGTCGACTCCAGTTCTAACACCTTCCTGGTCAGATAAAATGCTGCTGTATTGGGTTGTGTGTAACATGTAAAAAAGGGACACATGTGGCTCGCAAAGAGGTAAAGGGAGCGAATCCATTTTGCAGACGAAATCGAATTCTCGAAGACATTGCATTTGTGAAATATGAAACTTGACAGTGACGCAACATTCTTATACAGCATAAAAATAAAACTGATTTGATTTTGTTCTTTGCTTCTCATGCTCAGGAAACCTTGAAACATGTAGAGTACAATTATGCTATTCAAGTGTAACTATGGTAAACATCAAATTTTTAAACTATATCCATATCATGAAGTGGACAAGAAATATCCACGATAGTCATGACAGTATTGATCGCATGAAGACTTAATATCCAAGACTGCGGTATTCAAACCAATTTTATAAGTTCAATGTTCAAGTACTTAACTATAATTTTAGACGACCCGACCAAAATGCCAGATTAATGGTAATGATCAGTATAGACCCATTCAAAGTCACTTTCGAACTCCTGTATTCTGAGACTTAAAGACAGCCCGTCCCTTTTATACAAACATCTGCAAACTTCATGCAAGTTTGCACATATTTAGCACATATCTTTGAAATACCAAATGTGAAATTTTAAGTTCACAGGTACTATAATTCCCGTAGAATAAATGAAAATCTCACTAGATTTCACTGAGATTTGACTATTTTCTTGGAACGGAAAAAGAAAACTCGATCAATTAGCAAAGATTATTTCCTTTAAAACCGAATATTACGCTTTGTCGATTCCAGGGAAAGGTTATAGCCACTCTTTCTCAAATGATGACAAAGTCAGGGAGCTTTCAGAATTAGGTTTGCAAAAGGGACGGGCTACCTTTCAATAGTTTGTTCATCCATTTAAGTGGTGTTTTGATCTACTTATTTTTTGACCGGACTTCCCCTTTTGTACGACCGATGTGTTCCTCCGTGGAACTTTCGTGATAGGGTCCATGGTTCTTCTAAATACTTGGTGATGTGAATTCCTTTGTTGAAACGTGATCCGAAGAATGCAGAACTTACTCATCAAGATTGATCATAGGTATTAAGGGATTAGAGTGAGATTTAAACAACCAGACTTCACGCTGATCGCATGAGCAGCTGCATTCAAACCGGGAAGGTTTAGTGTCATTAGTGGATCCACAGCGCAATGCACGAGCACCTGCAGTCATTGGACGCGGTCACATTCCCCAGGAGACCTCAGTAATCCCGTGATGTGCTCCACGTGCGAGCCCTGCACGTGGGCAGGGAGCACGGCTTATCCGTAGGTCGGGCGAAATGGTGCCAGCTTTTGGTGGTAACTATAATAGACCCCACACGCATAGCAAACTCACAATTTAGCCGATAATTGACGAAAACACATTTGTGAAGCAAAACGTGTGTATATGAGGAGGCTGCATTCCTTCTGCGTTTATAGTTAGAAGATACCAAACAACTGAACGCTATATTTCCCTTTTTACTTTGGGTTTTCTTTACCCATAATTATCGTTAGTGCCGTACTAAAGTGAAAGTAGGCCTACTGGAAAAACTAAATGATGTCCCCAACTCGCTCTCCTTCTAGTGGATTAGAACTTCTCCAACCAGACCCCGCCCTTCGTGATTAACCTTGATTATAGGAAATTTTTCAAACCTCATATATATCTACACAGATTCAACCTCACATCGTAGCCCCATCATAAATCGGTAAGAACTAGGTAGGCCTTCATTCTGTATTCATGACGTCACTTTTTTTTTTTTAATAATGAAAAACCATTCAGATTGCTGAATATTCATATAATTAATCATTTAAGAGGAGTGACGTCACGAATGCAGCGTAATGCTAACCCCCTCAATCGGTGTACAGCATGACCACGCCATTATAGCCGGGTTTTTTTTTTTTTTTTTACTTTGAGCCAAGCAACTGACCAGCCGATAACGATCATGAGCACTATGGATTTGAACGTCGCACTGACCGACTGTACATCCAAGTTGCTAACGGTTCTTTTGCACAATCATCTCTCTGTCGTTTTCTGCGCTGTTTCTGTTATCATTCAATTGTGCTTATTATAACCCGCTCACAAAAGCTACATGCATTCACATCTGCAGTACTTGTGAGAAGCGTGAATAATCGGTCCCATATTCACTGTTTTCGCGTCTCGGCGGCCTTTCTTTACATCTCACTAAGATCATGACTATAAGTTGTGACGTCACTCTGTCCGGCCTAAATATAGGATGAGATGCATCTTCCAACTCGACTTAACCCGAAATCATAATCCTTAAAAAATGCAAGAATGTCTTACGCTAAGACGGGATAGACATCCCAGCTCAAGCCCTTTCGTGTTTATTCATGTTGTTATCGATTATTCTTCTACTACATACTGTATACTAGTGCTTATTGTAACCGCTTAATCCATCGGTAGGGAACACTTAGGGAATACCGAACACAGGCTTCTGTCTTGCCCTGGCTGCCAGTGCGTATATGAAGGTACATGTATAGGCCTATGTCACGAGGAAAACCGACATCATGGGACTATACGTGTCCCCTACAATACCGGCAGCCAGGGCATTGGCTAACAGAAATCAGTGTTCGATTTCCCCTACGTGTACCCTATAATGTTGTTTTGCTGTTGTATATTTAAACGTCTCTGTCCTTTCACTAATACCCTAGTCACACTAGAGGCGGAATAAGCCGGAATGCAGTCGGAATGAAAATTCTTGGCACATTCCTGGATATTCGAAGTGCAGTCTAAAAATTCTGACTGCATTCTGAGTGCATTCAAAATATTCGGGTCCATTCTTGTGTCTGGCCCGAATGTTTTGCTCATGCTCAAAACTTTCGAGGTGCATTCGAACTGGAAAGATATCGAACGCCATTCAACGTGCAGTCCAACGGCACTCTGACTGCATTCCAAATATTCTGACGACATTCCCAGGTCGAAATTCCCATAGAAACCAGTAGAAACCAGTAAAGAGCGTTTACTGGTTTCTACTGGTTTTTCATAAACCAGTAGAGTCTACTGGTCTGAAGAGGAACTGCAAAATTAAACCAGTAGAAACCAGTAGAAACCAGTAGAGTCCAATTGTTTTGAAGACCAGCAGAAACCAGCAGAAAGCAGTGAAATCTAATGGTTAAAAAAGAGTGTGAAAAATACAAAGTCAAACCACTAGAAACCATTAGAGATCAGTGAATTCTACTGGTATTGGAGACCAGTAGAAACCAATAGAAACCAGTGAGACCTAATGGTTTGAAAAGGAGTGTGAAAAATTCAAAGTCAAACCAGTAGAAACCAATAGAAACCAGTAAGATCTAATGATTTGAAAAGGAGTGTGAAAAATACAAAGTCAAACCAGTAGAAACCAATAGAGACCAAAAGAAACCAGTGAGACCTCATGAATATTCATGAGCATTCACGTGTCACAATTTTGTACTTTTAAAAAGATAACTTCCACATAACCAGATAAAAGGAATATTAAAGTATATATACCAATACATGATTTGAAGTTTAAACATAAAATAGTGAATGTCACCTACTTAAGTGAAGACAATAATGATAACAGCAACGAAAAATGATCTTCTTAGGTAACCAATATCTTATGAACCTTATAACCGTACTACTATATAAATGCAAGTGTGTGAAGGTAAGAGTAGGAAGTGGGATAGGAATAAGTATAGGATAAGATAGGATTAAGTACGATCATTTAGGAATATGCCATGATTTGGATTATACTAAGATAAAGGTAGATCAGTATTAGATCAATATTTTTCACGTTGGTTTAACATTTTGATTCCTAGTGGTCTCCTAATGGTTCCAGTAGGTAATCTACTGGTATTCTACTGATCTTCTATTGGATCCAGTAGAGATTCCTACTGGTTTCGACTGGTATTCTACTGGTCTTCTGTTGGTCTTCTGTTGGATCCAGTAGAGATTCCTACTGGTTTCTACTGGTATTCTACTGGTATTTTTCTAACGGTTTCTACTGGAAATCATTTCACTTTCCATATTCAAACCAGTAGAAAATTTCCAGTAGAAACCAGCTGAAATTCTCATGTTTTTTCTCTACTGGTTTATACTGGTTTTTCGTCCTGGGTTTCAACAACATTCGAAACATTCCGATCGCATTCGTGGGACAATCGAATCGCATAGAAGGTCATGAGGTCATTCCGCTTTCAAACGGTATTTGTATACATTTAGATCAATTCGAAATTCCCTCCCGAATGTGGGTCGAATTTTGAAAAAAAAAATCAATCCGGCTGGTTCTGCTTAAATTCCTGCTGATTCCGAATAAGTGTGACGGGGGCTTAAGTTTAATGATAGACACAGAGCGCACTCGTGCGTGCGCTACACGTGGGCCAGTAAACTCTGGTCTTATGTCCTGGTCGCACGAAACGAGGACAACTTTTGGCGCGAACCAGGCCCCACACGCAGAGTAAACTTTCTATTCAATTGTGGAAGAAAACACCTTTGTGAAAAGAATTTGTGATACGAGGCCGCATCGCGTTCGCGTTTAATTTAAGAAGATCGGGGAAAGCGGGACAATGCTGAACAACCTTACTCTGGAAATTAGCAAAGAATGACACAATCATATTCCTAGTCTAGACACTTTGAAGTAACTGCAAATATATTTTGAATTCTTTTACCCATTCCTAGAAGTGTAATTACGATCTAAATAGGCGGCACAAAGTGTTAATTGGTATTATCATTTGTTATTGTTCAGCAATCAGGACAGCAATCCCAATTTGACCCCCTTTTGTTAAAGGGATAGTTCAGCCTGAAATCATTATGGTTTCAATAAAAGTAGACCCATGAAAGAAATAGTAAAGGTTTGACGAAAATTGGACGAAGGAAAAGAATTTTCGAAAACAATTGTCACGACATAATGGAAGAGCACCTCTCTTATGACGTCACAAAATCAATTATAACTTTTTGTATCCTTTGAGGGATTTTCAGGAAACCTTTACTAATATGTTTCTTTCATACGTATTCTTTGATTGAAACCAATTTAATTTCAGGGTGAACTATCCCTTTAAAATTATACTTACATAATCACAGGTCATGTCTTCATTAATACTCTTGAGCGTGGCATAAAGTATAGACATCTGGCTCTAAAACCTACCATTCAAACTCATGAGTCCTAATCAAAATCGTTTCCAAAGAAGTAAAGAACTCATTAATTTTAATTTGGTTGGGAGACCAATGACGCTTAGCTATTTATCTTAAAGTCGACATTGATTGATTTTTGTTTTAATCGGGTATCGTTGGTAAGCTTATTTGCACCACAATACATTGAATTTCACTTCCTTTAAAAAACAAACAAAGGAGAAACTCGAAGGATTAAAATTAAGTACTCGACACCCGTCTTCCCGGAAGAAAACTTGCAATTACACAAATACTAGTTCATCCGCAGTCATCCACTAGCAACTGCCATCAAAGTGTCATTAATAAAGATGTTTTGTTATGAATAAGTCATCTGACACACACCTTTTTTCAAATGAAATGTGTTCATATGTGAGAGCATCATTAAAATTTCACACGATTACTTCGAGAAAAGTAATTGATAAAATGTCTTAAAACCTGCTTTTAAAAAAATGACATCGCTATTTCAGCTTGATTTTAGTGGTGATCCATTTTTCATTTTATTTCATTCTGGTGTCATTTAAAACAAAATTCGTGACAGTTCTTTAATCATTAATCTTGAAATCATCCTTTGAATATCTAATCAGGCTTGATTGAAGAAGCATCATGCGTTATTAATGAAACTATGATGGCAGTTGCCGGTGGAATGGCGGATGTGACGCACAAGGGGCATTGTTGTGTTCTTGAGAATTGACTAAAGTCACTTGCAGCTTTATTAAAAACATCAAGTTAATTTTAGCTTGGGGTTAGGGCCTTAGGGTTATAGAGCCAGTGTGAGGTAGAATCCTACTGATATGCTCATATTTCTGATTAGGCTTCTCCCATTCATTTTCCGGACAATTTTGCTGAAATATTTTTTTTCTTTTAAAGTCAGAAGTATTCCTTTAAGTGAAACATTTCAACTGTTAATTTGTATGTCTGCTCAGCTTAGGCTTAATCCACAAGTTCTTAAACAACTAATCTCTATCTCTCTCAAACCCATACATACACAGACACACATCCGCTCACACACACACACACACACGCGTACACACGCACACACACATACACACACACACACACCCACATGAATACACACACGGACACACACACACACATCCACAAACACATATACACACGGACACACCAACGCAATCGCGTAGCCGACTCGCCCCACATCGATTATTTCTGGATTGGAAAAAGAATGAAACAATATTCATGCTTGGTTAACATTCGTCAACATTGTTAAAGTTCATTTAATAAATATATCCGTTAAATCTTCCTGAACTTCAATTGCTATCATTTGTTTTGTCGCCACACAAAAAAACATTAACAACATCATACGTTTGATGTTTGATGTTTGATGTCTATCACATGTGTATGGAACGCTATGCAATATACTCCATACTTTAACAATGTTTCAAGGAAGCACAAACATATACATTTTGCTTCAAACGAGGAGACTTAATTGCTTTGTGTACATCGTTAAGACACGATGAGATGAAATTGGATTTACACGTTTGGAAAGCTAAAAATAAGCATGTGGTCTTGAGTTATCATGGTTATGTTGACTGGCAAAATTACGTCAGCGGGTAACATACTGATTTGTCGTGCTGACACGTGACCGCATTCAATCAATCGGTAATCAATACTAGAATAACCTGAATTATAATAACAATTGTTAGCCAGTGAAAAATACCTGTGGTAAGCACAGTGACAATGTTAATACGCAACGGCAGAGCCTAACCACCTCGTGATGAACGTAGCTTAAAGGGATAGTCCACCCTGAAGTTAAGTTGGTTTCAATAAAAGCAGAATCATAAAAGAAACATAATGAGTGAGGGTTTGACGAAAATCCGTCAAAGGATAAGAAAGTTATTTGATTTTAAAGTTTTGAGTTTGTGACATCACATGTAAGTTGCTCTTCCTTTATTTATGTGCTGTATGGTTCCACAAATTGGTCTTTTTCGGTTTTTGATGAAGGATTTTTTTTCTTCATAGAGGTATGTGTGTAAAAAACATGTTTCTAATGATGTATCAAATGCACAGGTACAATATGCATATCTTCTTTGTTAAATCCAAGTTTTCACCAAAAAATGTAAACAACATATGGGAGAGCATCTCGCACGTGACGTCACAAAAAACTTTAAACAATTGTAACTTTCTCATCCTTTACCAGATTTTCTTCGAAGCCTACACTAATATTTTCTTTTCATGTTTCTATTATTATTAAAACCAACTCGATTCCAGGGTGGACTATCCCTTTAAATCGGTCTTAAAAAAGTCGTGAAAAACGCCTAAAGAAAGAATTCTTTGGGTCGCCCACGGTGAAGTCAAATTATTGTATTTTTAATGAGATCATAGTGATCACACGTCTGCCAATCGAATATATTATGTTTTTGTTTTTTTGCGTGTTTAAATTAAATCGTTAGTGTTATGCTCGCCTGTCTAGTTACTGTAATTCTAAAGTTACAAGGTCAGAATTATTTTGTTTGATTCGTTGCGGAGAGAGTGTCACTGACAGTGTTATCTACCTCATCAAATGATTTTTTTTAATAATTCCACGGATACGGGTGGGGGGGGGGGCGCATCAAATCAAGCAGCGATAATGACTATTTGGCACTTTTTCCCCTTCTCTTTCAGTTTATCATCCTCACATCTTTTATTTCATATTGATCGTGTTCAAGGCAAAGGATACATTACTGTCAGAGAAAATAATTATGATTATTTGCATTTCTTTTCATATGTTTGACATCTTTAAGTGAATATACAGATAAAGGTGATACGCCTTCCAGAAAAATAAACTTCCAAAAATGAATATGTTAACCTTTTCGTCTTCAACATCTTCTAAGATGAATATAACTGATTAACAGAGAGAATATATAAATTGCTTATTAGACTTGGCTGGATGTATGATGGTTGTTCTATAAACTAACTCGTTCTGCTTGGTAATGACTGTCAACCACCCCCAAAATGTGGAGTAGACTATCTGTGTTTTGACAACATCGCAGACCGCATAATACTTTCGCTGTTCATTATTAAAGAAAACATACCATATTAACATGACATTTATTATATGTAATCGTGAAAGTCATTTCCTTGCGAATATATAGGAGAACGTTTTAAATTGGGAGCTTCACATGCATGACGGATAAGAAGGAAACCATGTTCTTCAAAGCTCCTCAATTAGTAAGCCACCACAGTTCTCTTATAAATTGGTTTTCACCTGCAATATGGCACGGGTATGGCGGATACAACATGTTTTATTGATTGATCGTATATATGCACATTAATTTTGCTATATACCTTAACAGTCTACCCTGTATATTCAAATGAGTAAATAAAGCAGATCAAAGCATAGGTACTGAAATGATTTCATGGAAATGTGATAGATCTATAAGCTGGAGGCAGACATCTCCAACCACGTACATGACGTAATCATCGTCGTGATTCTAGTTCTTTTGACAAAGCGTCACACTCGCCCCTGCTCATTTTTAAAAGTCAAGCGTTTTAAAAATCGCAGTTAAACAACCGGCAAATATCCAACCACATGTAGGATAAAATCATGAAATTGAAAAAGCACAACATAGCTGAAAGCATTGCCGTTAATATACATCAGTCTCTGTTTGTTAT
Organism: Arbacia lixula; assembly: GCA_963669155.1. Lineage (NCBI taxonomy): Eukaryota > Metazoa > Echinodermata > Echinoidea > Arbacioida > Arbaciidae > Arbacia > Arbacia lixula. Next base: position 2,498,533 of record OZ022588.1, read on the forward strand.
GAAGTACTGCATCCAGACAGCATACGTATTTATGTTTAAAGTGAAATAATACACGTAGTAGTGGATATAGGATGGACTATATTAAAGCGATTGTTCACCCTGAAAATGAAACATATGAGTAAATGTTTGATGAAAATCTCTCAAATGATAAGAAAGTTAAGATCTTTCAATCGTTTGTTTTTTAACATCACGTGCGAGGTGCTCTCCCACAAATTTATGTTGTGTACAAATCTTTTTCTTAATGTCCATTTTCTCGAAAGGTTGTGCGTCATTTTACTTGTGCATTCGATACATCATTTGGAACGTGTTTCCCACACATACGTCTCTGGAAAAAAAAATCCTTCATCAAAAAAGCTAGGCAATTTAAGATATGTTACAATGCACAATGAGGGCACCTCGCACGTAACGTCACAAAATTGCAATGTCAAAATTTCACAACTTTCTTATCCTTTGAGGAATTTTGGTCAACACTTCACTAATATGTTCCTTCCAATGAAACCAAGTTAACTTTAGGGTGAACTATCCCTTTAAATTTGCCAGGGTAGGCAGACAGTAACGGCTGAAAACTCAGGGAAGATGTAGAGAGTGACGGTGAGAGAGGGGATAATCATGTACAAAGAGCTAGAGGGGAAACCGAACACACCATAATCACATTTCGGAAGGAATCTTCTAGGAGATTTGGCACATCTAAGTTACTCTCACTGTTATTCACGACTATGTCATATACATATTTTTACGTTACATCACTGTGTTAAATAAGTACTGTTGTACAGAAATGGATGTATTTACTCATACTCCATTCCACCGGAATAGTAGGCGTAAAACTAAGAACGGTCATGAGCACAGATTCAGTGTATGGTGTAAGTTCTTGTACGCGGTACCAATAAATACGAAGGTTTCTCCGAACCAGCAAGATTTAAAGCAGCCGTCTTGTTGTCATAGAAACCTGCTTTCGCATTTTCAAGAAGCGGTACTGCAGTCAACAACGACGCATTCGCAGCGTAAGCTGGACAGTCATGAGTGGATAGTAACCGATCGCGCTGACATGACGTCATCAAGTTAATGCGCGCATGTTCCGGGCTGCAACACTCGCGTCCGTCGAAACTGAGCGGGCGCGCGGAGTGCCTGTACTTGTGGTAGTGGTATGGGAGGTAGTGACGCACGAGCGCTTTCTCCACAGCGGAATGCGCATGGTGCGCGTCGAGTTGTTGAGTGTAGTGCTTGACGGGTACGCGCACGGGGACCAGCGGAGATGCAGTGACCAGGATGTCTTCCAGCTCCGTGTCGCTGAAATCGTCCGGAAGCTGTTTCTCTTCGTCATCAACCTCTTCCGCGCCTTTGGCGATGATGGGAATGTCGTGAGGAAGAAGCTGAAATTTAACATTAAAATACATATCATTTGATAAGTGTATGGCAAATTTAAACAACGAATAATGCTATTTTTAGGACGTATCACTATGTGTCTGCTGAGATATAAAGATGAATGTAGTTGAAGGCAAATATTTTCGAGGATTGTGTTTTTTGTGTGTTTTACAGGAGCGGAGAAGACGTTTATTGGAAACAAGTAGTAAAACAAATGGTAGATATGGGGATAATTCATCACGAAAGAAATTAAAATACCTAAAATACTCGTAACAACCTCAACATAGTGCTATATGTACATACCTTTTGCAACAGTATGAAGAATATCATAACGGTGAAACAGGCGACCGCAGACCCGTAGAAAGTGACCACAGCCCCGACGTGGTCGATTAGGATACCGCTAGCGAGAGACCCGACTCCGATGCCGAGGCCGAAGTAGAGGGCGCCCAGGATGCCCTGTACCGTGGTCATGCACTCTGCTGGCACGGCCGACCCCATGTACGACACCAGCGTGGTCCATGTCAGCAGGAAGTTGAACCCTGTCAAATGGGGATGGACGAGTACGAATGAAGAAGCGTCATCCAAATGCAACGCCGTCGTTTAATTCTCTCACCCCCATAATCAATGCATTATGTTGTAATTTCCATGGGACTTTCAAAAAATGACACTGAGAGTGTTAACTCCATCAGTCCCATGGGCAATACATTATGCTGTAATTCGCATGGGACCTTCAGAGATTGATACTGAGAGTGTTAACACCCTCTGTCCCATAGCCAATGCAATGTGCTGTAAATCATGAGTGATTCTCGGCGGAGGGTACTGAGAGGTTAAAGCCGTACCGAGATCATGTGCTCTTCCATATCTAGGTGTGTGGAGGAAGCATGCAATGCAGGTTCCCATTTTGAATAGTAATCCCATAGATGTGACCGAGTCCTATTTTATCTATCACATGAAGAGCTAAACCAAACAGAATAATCAATATTAGCCCAGAATGAGGTGGGGGGGGGGGGGGGTTGATACACTTCCTTAACAAGCAGTACGTTAACATCAAAATGTTTTGCTTTGATGTGATAAAGCCGTATTGTTTTATTATCGTCGACGTTAGACCTGTTATCATCATTATCGTCATCAACTACCACCCTCGTCGTCGTCGTCGTCGTCGTTACCATTATCACTTTCACTCGCACTTTGACTTACCGTGAATGACCTCGACAGGTATGAGCCAGAGCGGATTGGTGATGGAGGCGTAGCAGACGAAGCGGAACGTGTAGACTCCTAACCCCAGGGTAAGGGCCGCAATGTGCCCAATAGAGTGCAGGAGGCGCCGTGAGAAGTACCCCAAGCCCAACTCAGACACGCTCTGTAACGCCTCGAGAACGCCTATCAATGTATTGCTGGCACCTGTTTGTATATATAGGACAAAACATGAGGGAGCCGTTATGGAAAAAACTTTTTGTGTGTGATGATGTCAAATGTAGATCCGTCATAAGCGAAACGATACGTCTTTCTGTTAAGCGCTCCTTGCTGTACGTGTATTCAAATCAAATTTCTACGATGTTGATTGCAGGTTTTATAACATTGACTCTTTTCAGCCATCGTTTCATCATTCATAATACCTTCCATGAAAAGCGATACAAACCATAAATACATGTAGAAATAATTTAATCGATGGCACATCCTCACCTAGATTCTGGAAGTGCCAGAGAAGAAACCCCCAGACACAACCATTGCAAGCTCCAGTGAAGAAGGCTACGAAGAACACCGAGGCGAAATGTCCGCTCAGGAGGACCCGGCGTAGCTCAGTCCACTGTGTCTCCCAATCACATGTGCTGTACTGCAAACAAAACAGAGAAACTACATTATACGAGGTGATATATTTTTGACACTTTTGAAAAATGATTTTATTTTACAAAGATTCAACTCGAATGAAGATGAAATTTACACATGACGAAGTTAAAGGATTTATTTTGTTTTATTTGCAATCTCATCAGCCATTTGACTGTTAGATTTCATGCACGCATACTACTGATTCCTGCCGAGTTTCATGACTTTTGCAACTGGGCTACCTTGTCGTTAAAGGTATGCATTCATTCACACACTCTCACACACACACACACACACACACACACACACACACACATACACATACACAAACACACACAAATACACAAACACACAAACATACATATGCATACACACATACACACATATACGCGCACACACACACAAACACACACACACATACACTTTTTTTTTGTTTTTCAAAATTTTTTATTCAATTCCATTCAAATTATACATGACAAAAAATAAACCGCAATTCCACTTGGTATTGCGGTTATAAATTAACAAAAAGTTACAGATTTGATCACATATTTGATCACAATAACAAAAATATATTATTTTCTTTGTACCATTGTCACAAAGTGAATTAACTTAGATAATTCATATATGTTTTATATTTTAAATTAATATGAACAAATAGAAGGAATAATAAATAACTGAATGGAATCATATATGTGTATACATTTTTGACCAACAAGTGCCCCTGCTGACCTCATATCCCTACATCTGCCCTGTCCCCTTTACCTACTTATTCCTCCCTTGTGTCTGTCCCCCCTCCACCCTTCTTATACACATACATCCCCCCCCCCCCCACACACACGTATACGCATACCCACAACACATACACCACAAACATACACAAACATACACAATTACAAACAAACAAAACACACACACACACACACACACACACACACACAAGCACACACACAACACAACCACACACGCATTGTTCCTATGTTCCTACTCACATTCTGACTTTATAGAGGAAAAGCATGCATACAGAACTTCCAACACAAATTAAATACCTCTACTGCGTAATAAAAGGTTAAGCTTGATATGTGAGAATAACAACCACGATGGCACGCAAAATGTACAGGAACTGGCATATGCAAAGTACACCTGACCTATAAACATTATCATACACATGCATACACACACACACACATACGCACACACACACACACACACACATGCATATAACCAACAGAAGATACCTGCACTCACACAGACACATACACACACTGCGTGGAAAATAACCCCAACAATGAAGTGTCAGTTACGCATCAACAATCTAACTTGAACGTGGGTTGAAAGTGGGTTTTTCTTGTTGACTTTGAGTGATTGGTCAACGGATTGATGTATTGAAACAGGAGAGAGCAACAGGAAGCACCATAGGTAGCGGTTTCAATAACGTATTTGTGAATTCCTACTTCTGCATGGACATTCCATTTATGAATGGAATTTGAACTTTCCAGAGGTCATCTATCCTGTATTCCTTGAAAAACAAATTTCGTCATTTCTTAGAAACGGGAAAAATATTTCTATAGCTAGTAGGCGATTCCTGCACGTGACAAGTTACTAGATACGTGTGCTGTAGACATGGGAGAATGAATAGATTGGAAGGAGCTGTCTATTTACATTTTCGTCTACTATCCCTTTCCTTATTGTTAATCTTTCCATGGTGATCCATCTTCACAACCGTGCGGTGGTTAATTACTTGATACGTGTACTAAATCAGGACGCTAAATAAAACCATATGATACAGTATGATTGATTTGATATAAGTTATATTGTCCTCGCAATCATTATGGTATAATAATGATTGTGTCCGCATTACACGAATAATTGAAATCACCCATAGTTGTGAGTCTGTGATATAATTCAATGATTTTGTGACAATATCGGCTGATTTATTGTGCATTCTGCGCCTCATAAACTTAATGTACGTTTAGTACGCGGTCTCAGTTAAAGGAATAGATCACCCTGAAGATAAGTTGGTTTCAGTGAGAGCAAATACATGAAAGAAACATTTTAGTCGAGGTTTGACGAAAATCAGTCAAAGGATAAGAAAGTTATGATCTTTTGAAATATTGTGTACAGAATAATTCCATAAATTGCTCTTTCTCTGTTTTTGAAGACGGAATGATTTATTTCATACAGGTATGTGTGTAAAAACGCATTTCTAAAGATATATCAAATGCACAGATAAAGGGATGCAAATCTTTTTGAAGAAAACAAAACACATTTTGTACACAACATACGGGAGAGCTCCTCGCATGTGACGTCACAAAATGAAAAGTTTAAAAGTTCATAACTTTTTTATCCTTTGACGGACTTTCATCAAACCTTAACTATATATGTTTATTTCAGGTGTCTCCTTTTATTGAAACCAACTGAATCTTAGGATGAACTATCCCTTTAACCCACCGTTGTGAAAATGAGCTTTAGGAGTCGGAGTGTAGTGTGATCACTAATCTACCTCGTAGTCCATGAATATGGAGGAGAATGTGGCGAGAGAGGCGATGCCGGCGAAGGCGAGGAATGCGACTCGGTAGTTGGTCACGATCATGGTCACTCCCCATCGGACAATGGTCTGGCTGGTCCCGGTCAAGAGGAGGCCGACGGCCAGGGAGCTGTAGGGGGAGAGGTGGAGCAGCAGGAAGGGGGGGGGGGGAGGGAGGAGGAGAAGGAGGAGGAGGAAGAATAAGAGAAAGGATGGCGGAGAGAATAAATGAAATATGAAAGATTGGCGGATAAAGTGAAGGAGGTTTAGGAAGGATGCAAGACAAATGGAAAAGAAAGGAGAGATGAGGGAAATGAAGGAACAAAAGGAGGAATATAGAGCGGAGGAAAGAAGACAAGAGAAAAGTTAATGGGAAACAAAGATCAAACAAGGGAAAGCAGGGTTGGTAGGAAAGAATGGATATGAAATGGAGAGATGGGAAAGAAACGAAAAGATATCACGTTAATATCTATTTCAATATATCACACTGTTTAGAAACTACACTCCTTAATGTGAAAGCTCTAAATTAAAAGCCGTTCTAAGCAGCTACGATGGAAACATGTATACTCTATCAGCAAAATGGGATTAATCATCATCAGATTTTAGAAATCGATTATAAAAACTTCTTTCGTCATTCTCCTATGTCCCAACAGTCATTTTATTCAGTGAATAGGCCTCTCTGAACATTATGTCTGTCCAGGGAGATGTGCGATGGCGACATCGATGGCGAAGTCCATTGTCTGTTGTTATGTGTCCTTGCTCTATGAAAGAAGAAATTGCCTCTCTCTCTCTCTATCCTCTTTCATGTTTCTCTACATACACGGAACCTACTACGTGTCGGGTCCTTGACTCCATGTTCATGCCCTGTTTATATCCACATCTGTCTATTAAAGGGATAGTTCATCCTGAACTTCAGTAGATTTCAATAAAAACAGACACATACAAGAAACATATTAGTGATGGCTTATGAAGTTCTGACAAAGGATACAAAAGTTGTGATCTTTTAAAATTGTGATGTTTGTGACGTCGCGTGCGAGGTGCTTTCCCATATGTTGTGTACAATTTTATTTCTCGAAAATATGCATTATTTCAAAATGCCAGTGCATTTGATAGATCATTAGAAATACGTTTTTGCTGACAAACCTGAATAAAGAAATAATTCCGTTAAACAAAAACAGAAAAACAGCAATTTAATGAATTTTTAAACCTTCATTGCCTTCATTAAGAATTTCGTAATTCATGATTATACAAAATTATATAAAGAGGAAAAATAGTTGTTCTTACAGTATAGACACAGTACATTATCTCATACATTATAAGCACAAACATATTTAACAAAATATTTTCCATAAGTATCTAAACTGATATGGTATATATTTAATCAAGTATGCAAATTGTGATACAATTGTGCAAATTGGCAGGAAAAAATAATTATACTGCACACAACAAATGGGAGAGCACCTCGCACGTCACAAAACAGAAATTATCCTTTTCCTTTCTTATCCTTTGACAGATTTTCATCAAACCTTCACTAATATATTTTTTTCATGTGTGTGCTTGTATTGAAACCAACTTAATTTCAGTATTCAATAGGCGTGGTCATTTTTCAGACCGAAAAAACGGTGCACGAAAAGGAGACAACATAAAATGTGTAACGTGCATAACAGGACCGTAGGAATGAGAGAAGATATTCTACCTACGTGCTGGCATTAGCCTGTGTGGGGTTCCCTTTTGCCGAAGTAAGCATTTTCCTAGGTGGTAGACAAGTTTTCATCGCACAGCCTATTAACCCTTACATTACCAGGCACTGGAAAAACCTATTGGCTTACTACACATCTTCATGCCAATGGTATTGAGAGAGTTAACCATTACATTACCAGGCATTGGAAACCCAATCGACTTACAACACATATTCATACCAAGGGTAATGACAGAGTTAAACCACAACGGTGCAGAGAAATCAACAGAGGATTGACGGGAGAGGAAAATGATCTTTACAGTATTACTCGTCTTTGTAATAATGCATGCTTCCGGCGTTCACGCGTAGGTTAAACAATTATCAAACACACAATAATTAGATCAATTGTAATCATAGTAATAGGATTATCGTAACATGCGAGTGCTGTGAGGAAAGGGGTGCGCGCCCGGGGGGGGGGGGCACTCAAATTATATTTTGATGGGGGTGTGCCTCACGAAACCCTGAAATGGGGGTCTAAGGAACTGACTACAAGGGTAGAATCCGCGTAAAATGTGGGGTCTTAGGAACAAAAAATATACCACTCGGCCTTGTGAAAAACAGGGTCTACAGAACGATCCTCGCTGCACATGCGACGCGTTGTGTTTACGTCAGGGTTTTCTTGCAGCTCGCTTGGCCGGCGGGTCGGGCGGCAGGGTTGATGTTGAAGCGTAGCAAGCTGCACGCAAGCCGCGGACCTGCGGAACGGAGGGAGGGGCACAGCGGGGAGGCTAAGGAGCGGAAATTTCGCGGAACTTTCGCCATGCGTAGGATATAGAGGAGCTAAAGAACTGATATCGAGGTCTCAAAAAGGGGGTCTTCAAAGCGGCACGTCCCCGTACCACCAATGTATGTGAGTGCCCCCCCCCCCCCCCCCGGGGGTGCGCGTTCGTCCAAAGTTCACGTTCGTATTGCGGCGTTACGAATTGCGTGTCGAAAATGTTCAGACTTTAAAAAGCTATTGTTGGGTTGGTAATGATGGTTGGACTTAAATTGGCGGTTTGGGAAGCGGAGGCGACGCGTGGAAGGAGGGGGTGGGTGGTGGTTTGTAACTACTGGAGAAACAATCACTGCTATTGATCCCTGTTTTAACCCTCCCATTACCATGGGCTTATGCACTGTATTGTGAATCAATGGTCAATTCATACCTTGGCACTTAGAGGATAAAACAAAGGCAGTCGTCATGGTCATGCATGAGGTTCAACCATTTTGCTCGAAATTACCGCCTGCACTGTTTATTATACCCGCGTGGCTTTTTATGAAAAACAAATTATCTGTTTTATTGTTTTTGTTTTTTTTACTACTTCAGTGTTTTCAACCATGGGATAACATCTGGATCAGCAAACCATTCAATATTTGTCAAAATCCGACAAAGTTGAAGGTAAGAATCGTCGTCTAGACTGAAAACACAAACAATAATATCCACCAATGTCCCTGGAATCCTTGGACAAAGTTAATGGGGATGTCGATTTTAAATATATTAAACAAAAATAGACCTGTTACTGTACAGTTTGTTTTTTATGCTCAGCTTATTTTTTAAATGCAAAATGTCGAGCTTATCTACGTAATCTTCACGTTTTCTCCATAACAATAACCCATCGCAAAACTGACGAGAAGTGTCCCAGATAAAGTCAAGATTTTGTCTGATTGAGTCGCTCACATTGGGATGTTCTAAATAAGTTTGTCATAGATTTAGCTAAATACGTACCGAATGTTAAGATGGAAATTAACTCATCAAAATCAATTAGGAGCTCCTACCAATGATGTTTAAGTACATGGGTATCCATCCCTTTGAACACGGTTTGATTCTGCCACTTAATATTCATGACTAGCAGCTGTTCTCAACAATATGATGCATACACAATTGCGTCACGTTCACCTGGATTTTATGATAGGTCATACGCATTCCTATACATACATACATACATGTCAGCTTTCGCTGCTGAACTTTAAATTTTGTCACTAAGTGCTTGTTATGTAGTTAATAAGGACAAGCGAATACGAAATTTGATACTTTTTGAGATGGAAATACTAGCTTGGGCGCGGCTGGACACGTTTTTCACGTTACTTGTCTGAAAGGAAAACATCTGAAAGTAACGTTTCATGCATTTTTTAATGGAATATGTTGCGGAACACTGTGAAATTGAGACCTTTATACTGCAACTTGATATCACGTTTAAAGACTTTTTGCCGTATTGTAAAAATATCCCTCGATTGAATCTTTATAAACACAACAAAAAAAGTAAGTCCCTCCTACTTTTTTGTTGTGTTTCGATGCATCGTAGGTATTACATGTCACAACTTCGCAAGCATATGGGTGAGGATATTTCCTCAAATTCTTCTGCGCATCCGATTTTGTTTATACGTCAAATCCAGGCAAAAATCATCCAGAGAATCGGCGGCATTGAATATCGAGATCAAAAAGCAAATCTTTGTGAAGCATTCTTGTGTGACTAGAAGAGAGTACAATGACACTGCGTTAATAGAACGGCTGATGGATATCCATGTACTTAAAAATCCTTGGTTATATCTTTGGTCTCAATAGTGATACGCGACATTTTATGAATCGACGGACTTGTCATGCTTATTGCGCTCACGTGGCTTCTGTCAGCAATCCCACACCCGTCAAGAAAGGACTTATCACATTCTTTGCTGTTCTTTTCAGAAATTCAAAAGGGTTTGTGGTAAGAAAGTGACTTTTTGTGCATTGTTAGTTACGGCGCAGAAAAACGCTGATTACAAGAATAGCCCTTTCAAAGTATTGGAATCTTTGCGCGAAACCACAGACCATTGTTGCCCCTTTTTATATCCCGCTGGAGATAATTTGCTTTGAATGGCATTAATTTCGTTTAGAAGTGAATGAACGACGTTTCTTCCATTCATGCACACCAAGTAGGGATCACATACTCAGTGGGGGGAACAAGAAAGTGGAATAAAGGTGAAAGTTCTGAAGGATAATCATAATCTTCGTGTTCTGATCAAAACAACTACCAACATGTGACCACGTAGCACGTGTTCTCACGCTTTAACCAAAGGCGTCTGTATGTCTGGGTTACAGTTCGATATTCCGAAGATTCGTTATTCCGATGGTTCGTTATTCCAAATGTTCGTAATTCCGAAACACGTAAATTGCCTATACCTCGATGCTCGTTAGTCCGAAAACGAAAAAAGGCTCGTTAATCCGAGCATTTGTGGCGTTATTCCGAAGGTTCGTTAATACGAAAATAAAATAGGGTTCGTTATTCCGAAGGCTCCTTAATCCGTAAACTAAATAAGGTTCGTTAATCCGAAAACGAAATAAGGTTCGTTTTCCCGAAGGTTCGTTGAGTCCGAACCTTCGGAATAACGATCTTTAGGAAGAACGAACCTTCGAATAACGAACCTTATTTCTTTTTCGGACTTACGAACCTTCGGAATAACGAACCTTATTTTTTTTCGGACCAACGAACCTTCGGAATAACGAACCTTTGGAATAATGAGTGCTTCCCGTATGTCTGTATCATACCAGGATGTGCGACAAAGCAACAACATGTATTTTTAAGAGTTTTTAACATGTATGTCTCACAATCATGAAATTCCAAAGCATCTTAACCCGATTGTGTTTGAAATCGACGCTAAACAAAGTGCGTTGCCATTTTGTCTCACGTAATCAGATTATTCCTGGTATAGGAGTGAATGGGCATCCGTTCGCGTGGTCACTGCCAGTGTCAGTGTCCGAACAGGTAGGATACGACTCTGACCAACGGGTGACCAATAGCTTCCGTATGAGATTATGCCATTTCCGTTTATATTTTAATCGAGCGGAATGTCTGTCTTGCAGACGTCTGTATTGAGATATGTTGATCAAACTGGTGACGGGTAGGCGACGGATTTGAACTGCCTACCCATGAAACGGTCATTTCATTACACCCACATACATGTACACATTACGTAAGGAGATCAGGATCTTGGGCGCAGTACGTGGTAATTCACCTTGAAGCATCTTGACATAATACTGAATTCTTCTTAAGTTTCATGTCTGTTTTTATCGAGCTGAATGTCTGTCTTGCAGATGTCGGCATTGTTGCGGGTATACTGGAGGTGGAGTGGTGGGTGGGAAGGGGTTGGCGTGGGGGTGATTGAGGTTCAAGAGAGAGAGAGAGAGAGAGAGAGAGAGAGAGAGAGAGGAGATTTAATGAGATTGAAATGTCATAATCAAACCGGTGACGTGTTTAGGCCCCTGTGGACTGCCTACCCAGAAAACAGTCGTTTCATTACACCTACGTAAATACATACATTAACAGCATCGATTACATAAATTAAGCCACCAAAAATACCACCCTAACGACAATGTTGTAAGGATGTAGACCTCGGAGATCATTAAGAGAAAGGGAGCGTCCCTGAGACTTGTTACGTCATCCTATTCATGTAGGTTCTAGTGACTCCAAGACGTAAGTCGAGCAAGATCTTCGGTGCAGTAGGTGGTAAGACACGTTTACACCTTGAAGCATCTTGACATAATAATGAAATCTTCTTAACTTTCAAAGTCAAAGGACTTAGACGTAAACATGACAACTGAACCGTGAACCCACATCGACCATGGAACTATTTACGTATATAGCTCCATGCATCAACCTAGCAATCGATATTGCATCTCTCTCTTGACAGCGACATGCCACTGTGTTGCCACGAAGCACTGACCAGGAGAAGGATTTACCCGACCTAGTTCAATTTTGCAGATTTCTTGGTTTCACATTCTGATCACTATCGATCGTAACTTGCAATTGATTTTGATAGTAGCTTTTTGATAGTATCGAAACTCTACGATTGATGCCAAAATCATGTATAGGCTTGGACATGCAATCGATATCAACTATGGTTTTGTTATACGGTACACTGCAATAGACAGCAACTTTGAAATTGATCGCTAAGTTGTTATCTATTACAACGCACTGCTTGTGATACGGGGCCCAGTCATTAGTGGACAGTGATCAATCGAATATTCCCCTCGCTTCCTGTGAGATAATCATAGTGATGAGCCGGTTCGAGAGGCCTACTGATATGACTGTCATCTTTAGATGGCAGACGACACCCACCTGTCATGCCTGTTAATGTAATCATACACCCTTGTAGCCTACTGGTGTCCAAGCCTAGCCATGAACTTAAGTTACGTAACAGGATACTGTGTGATCGATAACACGTTGACATGGCCCTACTGATAGGTCCATGATACCTAAACAAGACCAAGTTGAGGAAAATGTCTAAGGAAAATCCTTTTCCCCTTTGTATTGTTTTATCGCAAACTGCTTTCACTACTTCCATGACTCTTCTTCTTCTTCTACTACTACTACTACTACTACTACTACTGCAACTACTACTACTACTACTATTACTACAACTATTACTACTATTGCTACTAACAATAATAGCAATATTACCCTGTTACTGTGAATACAAATACTTATATTACTACTATCAATAGTAGTACTAGCAGTAGTAAGACTACAACTTCTACTGCTACTATACTACTAACGTGTCGTTACTTCTAATGTATTTAAAATATTACTACCATGACTACTGCTATATTGTGACATATTACTTTTTATATTATTACTAATACTGCTACTACTATACTACTAGTACAATGGATGTCTCTACAAACTTGATTAAAACATCGACTCAAACTCGTTCAATTCGCACCTTGTTGGTTTTCCCTTCAAATAATTCGTTCTCGTACATGCTTATATATGATGCGTTATCAGGAAATATTCGTTGGTGAAATATAGACCAACGTCTCAATGATGTTTGAACCATGTCATGTGCATAAATTAATTTCGCATTTCCCTCTACGAACGCAATGAAAATTAGTTCACGTTTAATGAGCGTCGTAACCATGGTAATGTTTCACCTTCGCGTTGACGTACATGTAGTTATATACCTTTACAAAAGTGAGCTGAATAGCTTTTGGCGCATGCTTCCTACAATTTTTCTATTTACCGTTGTTCACGTATTTCTTTATATACGTAGCTCCACTTGTAAAATTGGAAATGAGGTAATCAATAACAAGCACATAAATAATGATAATTTTTATAATGATAAGAAATAGGTGGATTATTTGTATTTCTTTATGTCGGTCAAGGTGATGTGATCGAAGAGAGTCGTCCGTTCACAGTCCATTTCATTTCTAGGTCCATGCTCTGACGTCATAGCAGAAAACGCCTTTGAATAGCGTTCTTCACTCTTCACATTAACTTGATTTCCCGACAAATTGGACCGGTAAAATGTCCTTAATTGCACGTCCACATCCGTGACTATTTGAAAGGGTAACCGAGTTTGTAATCAGCGAAATAGCCTGCAAAAATACTCGCAATGTTACATTTCCATATGGCATGTATGGTTCGCTCAATAATCCATTTTTAATTCCTACGGTATCGAAACGGCCATTGCGTGTGCAAACGCCAATAAGAGCATAGTGTGAAATTGAATTGAACTTTATTTCCATCAACATAAAAACATATTTACATACATAGTAAAATATGATACAAACATGAAAAATACATATCATACATAATAATAAATAAACAAGTTATATTTGAAATGTATGAACAAATTTAATGTAGAATATGAGTGGTTACAATTGTGGTTACAATTGTGAAAAATCTCATTAAAAACTCGGTAGATCATTAATTGGAATAGTTTATTATTCACATGAGGTTTACGTCGTATGAAGGAAATGAATGACTGCGTATACAGCTTTGGATTATATGGCTAACCACGAGGCCCCCACGTAAATGAGACGTGGGGACTGAGTGTGTGTGTGTGTGTGTGGGGGGGGGGGGGGGGGCTTACAATTTTCGTGTGGCCTATACTACAGCCAATCAAACCTACGTTCACATGCGCGGCCACATTACTTCTAACCTTTCATCCATGAACTCAACATTGTTATTTAGCTGGTCTACATTTACTTTTGTATTGGGTATAGGCTGCAAACTGCACTAATTTGGTGTCAAAACTAAACACTCAAATTGGAAAAAACATTGTCTGTACCTTTAACTCTCTCGCACCCGATGAACTGCTGATCTTTTGGACACGTGCGCCTTAGCCAATTTTTTAGTGCGTTGGCCGTGCGTCGGCTCTATGTGTCAGAGCCTTTACTGGTGAGAGTAGCACGTGACGAGTTCAGTCCCTGTGTCACACTCTAGGCGCCATGGATGTGTCTAACCACCATCAATACACACGTATTACATGTAGAGACGTTCTTTAAGCATGTTAAAGGGAGTATACTGCACTGGGAAGACAAAAAGGCCTTAAAAAAGGTGATTGTGAGCAATCTTCTTGCCAATGGTCTTAAATTCATGTATTGTTCATTTTAGAAACTTGCTGAAAGTTATTTGCCCTCATATGATCCACATTTGAAATAAATAGTGATTAAATCACAAATCCTCGGAATGTTCGGCCCGAACACTTTGATGATTTGTGATTAAATCACTAATTACTCCAAATGTGGATCATATGAGGGCAAATAACTTTCAGCAAGTTTCTAAAATGGACAATACACTAATTTAAGACCATTGGCAAGAACATTGCTCACAATCACCTTTTGAAGGCCTTTTTGTCTTCCCAGTACAGTATACTCCCTTTAAGTGTGTTGTTGTGTGAAACGCTCCATTCGCGATCAATATCGCAAGTTACACATTTGTAATTTAATCAGCTGATGTACAGAGGGAAAGTGCCAAGGTAGAGGTCGTACTCAATTAGGCACACTTGTCATGCTGTATACGACGACTGTGCTGATTCAGCCCAGAAAATTTGGAATAGATAATTCATTACTTTGCATGCTCTATGGTATTGTTGAGTCGTTAGACAAGTGCGGGGACTTAAATACATCGATGTTATTTAAATTTGTTCAAAATTGCTTTGTATGCGCTCAGACCTTAAGTTCAATTGCCATTCAACATACATGCCCTCATGTATGTATTCTGCTTCATTATTCAATTAAAATGGTCATTTAAAAAGGTCATCACACCCGTATGTCAAAGGGTTACTAAATTAGATAAATAATAAAGTCTCATTTTGACGAAAATCTAAAAAAACGCACGCCTCCAGTGACGTATGAGAAGTCAAAAATCCATAGAAATTTGCGGAAGTCAACAATAGACCTTTTTCGTATTGTATTCACAACTTCCCCCCTAACTGCGTAGTAACGCGTTATTGCATTCACCTGTATCTTGTCATTCAGATTCAATGGATGGAATTCACTTTGAATCTATTAGTTGTTGCTACTCAGACAAACCTCGAACAAGCTTTGAGGTTATGGCATTTTGTACGCATTTCATACGTCACTGGAGGCGTGCGCTTTTTCAATTTTTCGTCAAAATGAGACTTTATTGCGGCAAACAAATGTGAAATTCGGTTTTAATGGATAATTTTACATAGATTAGTGGGAACTTATTTTTCTAATTTAGTAACCCTTTAACGGCCGTCACACCTTACAATCCATTGGCTTTCTGGTGACACCTTAACTTCATTGTTCATGAAAAATGTTGATTTTGCTTTGATTATCCCTTTACAACATAACCTATGTGAGAATTAAGACAGCGGCGCCGACGAGACGGGAGTTCACGATACAACACGTGGGGCAAAGGTTTAAAGGGCATATACTGTACTGGGAAGGCAAAAAAGCCTTCATAATGTGATTGTTAGCAATCCTCTTGTCAATGGTCTTAAATTCATGTATTGCCTATTTTAGAAGCTTGTTGAAAGTTATTTGCCCTCAAATGATCTACATATGGAGTAATTAATGATTAATGATTAAATCCTCAAAATGTTCGGGCCGAACATTTTGAGGATTTGTGATTTAATCACTCATTACTCCAAATGTAGACCATTTGAGGGTAAATAACTTTCAACAAGCTTCTAAAATAGGCAATACATGAATTTAAGACCATTGGCAAGAGGATTGCTAACAATCACATTTTTAAGGATTTTTTGCCTTCCCAGTACAGTATTTGCCCTTTAAGTACTCTCAGGAATTACATAGTGTTCCTCTCAAAAGAAAACAACCTTGCTCCACAAACCACCAAGGTCCTTATCTTGGCCACGCATATTTTTCAATACATTCCAAGGACTGTTTGAGAAGGTAGTATCATTCGTGCTTTCTGTTGCTAATCTGTGTCTGGATACGTGGTATAGTTTTACACAATACATTTACGTGCTTTTTTCAGTTATGTATGGGTGATTGGTGTATGTGTGTTTATGTGTGCGTGTGTGTGTGTGTGTGTGTGTGTGCGCGCGCGCGTGTGTTTGTGCGTGAAATGGAGGACGGGGTCATGGTTGGGAGTATCGATGCCCAAGAGGAGAAAGAGAAAGTTAAGGAGGTCGTTCCCAGCCCCCAAATTTTTTTTGACCAATTTCGTCCATCGCTCTCTAACCCCTCCCCCTCTCCTCTCTCTACCTCCATTATATTTGTATCTCCCACATATGCATATTGTATGATGTATCGATCTTCCTGATATCAATTCCAAAACCTGGAATTGCATTCTTGCCCCAATCAGTCTTTGGACACCAAGTTTGGTGCACATAGGCGCAGTAGTAGCTGAAGGTGATGAATGGAATTCTGTCACTAGAACGGCTGGAGTCCAGACTACTATCCACCCCTCCCTATTCAATACTCTTCAAATTTGATCAATGATCACCCTATAACCCAAATACATACAGTTCACGACAGGGCTATTTACTTATTTACCTCATTTCCTAGTTCTCCCTTCATTTTACAATAAAGCACGCGACACAAACTTCGGAAAATAGCCCAAGGACTTGACACGTATCAACACACTCTGACCTTTTTAATCAAAATATGGACGTCACCCGCCAAAAAAATGTGCTAATATTTAGATTTTGAGAGCCCCTGAGGGCATGCGTTCCAGAATAATCATGATGTCAGGATTTAAGGCGACACTAACTAACTTGAAAGCAACCCCATATCATGACACCAATGCTTTATTCTACTTTTACAAGACGCATTCGAATATCCTGCTTGTTTTGACATACAAAGTGCGTAGAATCTGGAGGGGAAAGGGGGTCGGAGAAGTAGAGATATAACATGATTAATTAATTACCTATAGTACAAACGCAACGTAGAATGATGGAATATAATAATGTTTATTTGTTTATTTGATGTTTGCTCACATACTGTATACGTTCATCCTCTGTGCGTATGATTTAGTGGGTGATATTAATCAATCTAATTATAAAACGAATTTGTAGGTGTGCGCATTCATGATGTTCAAAATAAGAGGGAACGATATCAATGTTATTTTGAAATAGGATTTACACGGGTTAGTATTATAGACTGTTACAGTATGTTGTTGCTATATGAGTCATGCCTCTGACAAGGTCTGGAGTTAAAAAAAAACCAAAATTGTTTCTAAAACGAATTTGTAGGTGTGCACAACCATGATGTTCAAAATAAAAGGAAATGGTATGGTGTTTATACATGCCTCTGACAATGTATGGAGTTGAACAATAGCAGTTTTGTAAGTGTTCAAAATAAGAGGTAATGGTACCGAAGTTTATACGTGCCTCTGACAATGTATGGAGTTGAACAAAAAACAAACAAACACGTATTCAAAGTGTTGAAAATAAGAGGAAATGGTATCGACGTTGTTTTGAAAGAAGATACGTCGGAAAATGTAGATTGATTATTCTCTCGCCACCAGACAGATTTGTGGGAGAGTTGGAATTATAATTTAGACTGACAGACCTGGAGACATACTCACGAAGCCATACGAAACCTAGTTGGCTCCTAAATGCCAAAGAGCTACACATACTCTAGTAACTAACTAGATTAGTGAGGTTTCATGAATATGCCCACTGGAAACCAGGGTGTATATTCAGATGTATTAACCTGTGTCTGCTTGTTATTACCATGTGTTACGCAGGAGCATAAAAAAGATTTTAAAAAAAGGTGTGTTGAAAAAACATATATATAGAAAGTTTATAACGGCATAGTAGCGTAACACTGGACACTATACAATATAACACTATCATGATTGATTGATGGTATAAACGACATATGGGCACTTCGTACCTAGCTTGCGTTACATGCTCAAGGATAAGGGATACAAACGCCGTTTCATTGCTGGTATGTTGTCAATGAGTGGTTCAGACGACAGGAATTCCAGATTACCAGCAAATAGTTGAAACACATTACAATAGCCACAACAAAGAAACATCAACTAAGCGTCTGCTTTTGTTCTACAATTGTAAGATATCTAGAGTTGGTTTGTGGGCATTCCAAAGGGAAGCACGGCTCTATGCGCGATAAGATACTATATATGCAGCATAACAAGGTACCACCCCCACCCCAATCATGCCAATAGAATATTAATCATATCTACAACAATATGATAAAAGACACGAAGGAAGCTCATATGATTGCAAAACAAGAGTATGAAAATGATTTTGTTATTAAGAGATTTATTCGCTGTAGGTATACCGCATGGAATGTAAAAAGCCAATTCGAAGATGAGCAAAAAAGATTACGGAAAGTACAATAGAACTTCAAGACCTCCATCACGTTGGTCCTTAACGGGGGTCATTTAGAAACAAAGATCTCAAAGAATTAAATCGAGCAATTAATCATCTGAAGCGGCAGCCTGTAATTGTTATTTAACCCCGTGTTGATACTTACTTAAAATCTATAGAGCGGTTCTTATCGAGGGTAAGACTCTACCAGGGATAAATCTGGTTTTTTTTTTATCGCTCTTACTAATTTGAATAATGGGATTTATTCTGCTTCAGTGATATCGAATGTCTATGTGATTATTCAATTGTTGGCAGATTTCTTAAAAGAAGATTGAGGGGTTTTTTGTCCTACCGCAAATCCCGTCCAAAGATACAATGCTGTTGAATAATATCACCTCAAATGACATTTGCCACGGCCAACACGAATGAGCCCTCGAATTCGTATCATGATCATGATGATTGGTAAGTATTTCCAATGTGGTTGTGTTTAATTTCCGTCGCCTGTATTTACTATTCCACGATTTAATCAAAAGTAGTATACGTCTTTTGAAGACAAACCCATTTTTTGGAATGTTTTGAAGAGAACATTATTTTCAGTTTGTGAAATCTGAAAGTTAACAGGTAGATGTAATTAAAATAATGCATAAAATACATACTATTTTGTAGCTGGTTTCTCAGATTCAGCTTCCCCTTCTAAAGCAAAATCAAAGTTAAAATTAATTTCTTCTATTTACCCTTACAATGAGATCTCATCACAAACTTGAGAAATATGCCTGCGATTAAGCCCATGAGATAGTGATGCTCAATCTGACACAGTCGGCAGATGGTTCCCTAGATTTTGATCTGACCCGCCAAATTATCAATTCTAAAGGTAAATTAACGTTAAAATGAAACCATGCTAAGTCACTAATCGGTCTCTAAATTCAAAATGGAAGTTCGTAAATGATTTCTACCCTCATCTGACTAAAGGAAGCAACTTACAAAAGAGACTTTTCTTGTAAATGAACAAAATGTGTCTGTCCACTTCCATTGCCATCAGTGCAACACCACATCATGTTAGACTGAATACCTCGCAGCAAGATGAGTATTTCTTGTCCAGATTTTTTGCCCGTATGTCATGTATGTAGGGAATGATGGGTACAATCGAGGAGTACCAATAACCCAGATTTGATTAATTGGTCACTTGCTTCCTTTTGTCAGAAAAGGGCAAATTTGTTATCTTGTAAATGTTCTATGCCATGGTATGTACCGAATGTTATGTTTCAGGCCTGTTGAGAACCGCATCACCTTTAACCCTGTATGTGTTAATGCGTATCTATTCACAAGTACTACACGCAAATCACATGGAGTGCCAATGTGTGTGACGCCCAAAGGGTTAAACCGTGTGGCCATTCCAGTTTACGTTTGAGATACGTCGGAAAATAACTATCCCTACAAACAACACCTTTTCTTACTGTTTGGATATTCCATTGCCCTGAGTGTTTTCATGCCACTGATCTTCATCCTCCAGAGATTAGAATACCTTCGTGACTTATCTTTTGATAAACATCGTAAAGGGGAATTCCATTTCCCATTGTTACCCACCTTCAAACAACCTCTTATAATATCAAAGTAATCCTTAACCGAATTCTAAGCCAATTTCTCTCCCCCCTTCTCCTAGATGGGAATCTTGATCCTTAGTCCCAACCGTTTAATCCCACATCTAAGAAATTTCAAAGTGAGACCAAATGTAAGTTGATACATAGCAATGCGCCCGATCGTTCACTTCATTGATTCCGATACTCCCTTTTCACACATGAAGTCCTCTTCGGCTCAGATACGCACCACCATTACGTTACTACGTCATCGCATGGACATTCCAGCCACCGAAAGGCGTCATATTTGACCTGCTTTGAAGTGAAAGAATCCCCTCATCTTTTTAATCTCTCTAATCTCTTTAGTCTAAGCCTTCTCATTCATCACAGCCGTATAGACCACCAAAGCCCGTTACGCTAATAAGATGGCACTGGGGTACGATTATCCGTACATTGCCGTTTAACCCATTCCTCGCCCACGCTAGAATTGTTAGCTACAGTTAACTTTGGTTAACGCTAGGATTAATCTATGCTATCATGTCGATGTCCGATCAAATTCTGTCGTCAAAACGCAACACCGGCAACATAAAGAGTTAGGAGTTGAGTGTTGATTACGTAAGCTCCTGTCGTGCGAGCCGTTCGAGTCATGTAAGCAGGATGAGAGAGAGAGAAGTGTTCATGATGTTCGTGTTGTTCTAATATTGAGTAGCACTGTCCGAATATCGGTTTAGACTCTTCATATAATATATGTTACCATCCGCTTGAATATACTTTTTTTCTATTAGCCAAAGCACCTTTTTTATGTGATTTTTTTCTCTCTCTTTTCTCTCATAACTCCCGTCTCTCTCACTTTCTCTCCTCCCCTATATATATATATATATATATATTTTAAAAATTTTATCTTGATCGGCAAGTACAATACTGCGTCATTAATGGTATAGATTTGAACAATGTGTGAAACACTTATTTTTTGTTGGTAGTTTGCCTTCCGGCCTTACTTTCTTAATCCAATACGTCATAATGCATTTGTTAACAAGTTAACAATCAAGAATTCGAACAGGGGTTCAGCTTACCAGACAGCCCAGCCCAGCCCGCCGAACGACCGCTGCCATCCGTAGTCCGACATGTCACTGGCGGGGTCCTTGGCGAGTGCGTTGAGCGTGGCGGTGTCAGCGAGCCTCATGATCGAGCCCAGCGAGATGTAGACGACGTTGGTGATGACGAGGATGCCGAGGAAAAGGTGAAGGAGCTCGCGCTGGTCGAACAACCAACTGCGATCCAAGGTGAGCTCATCGATCATGGCATCGCTGAAACGGAACTCGGCATCCGTGTCATCATCCACCGGAGGGGAACGATCGTGACCCGATGACGGGGTAGAACTGTTTCGACCACTCTCCGATATCGATATCGTGGAGGTCATTGATGAGGGGGGTGATGATGTTGATATCTCTTGCCTCACAACGTCCGAAGGATTATACAGTTTTTTGGCAAGATGTGAATCATGTATATTAGACGACGGCGACAACGATGGTAACAAATTGGATGGTGATGAAATGGCGGTCGTGGTGTTAATCCGGCAGTCCAACACCAGACAACGGAGCGCATGGATCTTGGTAGTCATTCTGTGGTGGAATTTCCCTCGTGAGTTCGAATTCTCATTCCTGTCGGCGTTTGTGCCATGATTACGATGTCGACCATGATGGCGGTGGCTACCTTCCGTCCTGTCCGACCGCACCTGTCTGCTCAGTATCTCCTCACCGGCGATGTCCGTGTGGTTGATGACATCTAGGACGCTCCAGATTTGCGACCTCGCTACGGGGCCTGATACCTCGGACGCCGGTGGGTAGAAGCCGAAGGCGAGCAGACTTGCGATCCAGATAGTGAGACTCGTCAACATAATCGCTTTTCGCCAGCCCAGCCGGTCAGCAAGGAAACCGATCATGGCATTGGAGACGAATGTCGCCAGGGGCTTCATGGCTGCGACCATCCCGATTCGACTAGGCCCTAGGCCGAGCTGCTTCAGGTATAAGGACCGGTATGGGGCGATGCACGACGACGCTCCATCAGAGAAGAAATAAAATAGCTTATACGGGAGCATAGTTTTATTAATTCCAAATCGGTGTCGGGCAGAACTCTGCTTCTTAGCTTTTTCCATGATCATTTTTGTTTTCCTTCACAATTGGCACGAACAATTAATCTAGCGAAATCCCACTGCAGCTCTGTGAGGTTAAGGCTCCAGAGTTCGAGCTACGAATGAGGAATATCAGTCAGAAGGCGTCTAGTTCCAGATGACTTATGAGACATATACCAGCTTTACTCCTCATGGATGAACGAGTCTAATACAGCTCACTGCATTTCATTCACGGACAAGAACACGTAGGTGATCTTTCTTGTTCGTAATCCAGGACAGACTTCAAGCACGCATTGTGCAGTAAACTTTTATCACCGCCGCAACCGTACACAGAACGCAGACGTGTACGCGGTTTTAATGCTTCCATGATCTTCCTTTAAAATAAACAACTATCCTACGCCCGCCCCGTCCGGTCTCCACTCTGCGTTGTGGTTGGTTGCCTGTTTGGGACGACTACGAAACAACTGACCAATCAAACGTTCACTCTTGCCGCATTTTTGGTCTCCTGCCAGCTCGGCCTTCTGATTGGCTAGCTTACAAATGACGATCAGAACGTAGATGGCTCTCTTTTATTTACTCGGAGAGTGATCCGTCAACATGGTCAAGAACTGCAGCTAAAGGGCAATCCGACCACATTGCAATAATACAATTTAAAAAAAATGCATTTTTGGTTTATTGATTTAATTCCCATTTTAACACATATCCCTGTGGGGAATTACAGGCCTGTGACGAGACGAGATTGCTTTAGGCCGTAGGTGTCGGCCATATTACATCATCGCTATCTGACTATGACTAATGTTCAAAACGTATGTCAACGTGATGACCTAATTAGGTTAGGCACTACTTAATCGTGTTAATTAGACACAGCATGTAGAGTAACGATTAGACAAAAGTGTAAAACATCATCGCACAATCGTATAAAACATGCAAGGGCAGATTAAACAAACGGAGATACTACTAGAGTAGATATGATACTACTGTGTTGCTGCTCGAGCTGATGATAGCATCGACGACGTCGATGACGGGAATAGTGGCATTTGTGTTGATGGTGATGAGGATGATATTAGAGATGGTGGGGGTGATGATGATAGTGATGATGATGACGACATTGATGATGTTGATCATAACGACAATGATAGTGATGATTTTGACGACGACGAGGAAGGTGGTGATACTGATGAGGAGGAAGAGGGTGTTTGTGATAATTGTTACAGTACTACGATGATGACGGTGTGTGTGTTGATGCAGACAGGAAGTGGTGGTGGAGGAGGTGTACGTAGGACCAAGACCCGGACTTATACACATATTTATTAAACAATCGGTTATGTGACGTAACATCAAGTTTCCATTTAATCATTACAAATTACAATTTTTGTTATTGGTTTTGGAGCATTAACAGCAAAGGCATCAAATAACATCGAAATCTTTCGTTTAAATTCTTTTTTTTTTCTCTAGCAAGCTGTGAATATGCTACTTTCTCTGAATCAGCACTTTGGTATGGCAATATATTCATTTCACTTGGCAGGCGATCTCGGAATACAAATTAAAAACTTCGATTACTTTCTCTCGAGCTCACAAAAAGCACAGTACGAGGGCAATAACCGTGACCTAGATTGCGCACGTGCTTTGAGATCAATCAACACGGTTTCAGGTCAGTATTGTGACAATGTCCAAAGAGAAATTACAAAAATCCCTCTCATAAAAGATGACGTCACCTGCCAACATGCTATCAGATTTCTGTCTATGTTCTTATATTACTATTATGAATCATATCAGTGTCAGGCAAATTGACCTCTATGGGATTTGTGTGCACTGCTCATGAATTCATACATGTGAGGCACGCAAAGAGCTAATATTTTTATATCGGCAAAACAAGTACCGCACCCGCAAAACCATAGCACAGCCTGTTTAAAATATCAAACAAATATGATTATCAATAAGACACAGGAAAGGATAAAGATTAACTAAATAACTATGTCCTGATGGCCTCCCCCACCCGAGACCATGAATGATGTTAATAAAAACAACTACTTTGAAACACGTCATTATCATTAATTGTATTTTTTTGGTGATTGCCAATTAAGTAACAATCATTTTACTATGTACGTGAATAACCATTTTACGATCTACGTAAATGTGTCATATTTTATACTGTAGTCTTTTCTGGCTACAGAAGCATTTTTTGTGCTCTAATTGCATTCCGTTCGCGTGTTCGGATTTCACGCCTGTGCGTAATGCTTCATAACGACCTTTACGCGCCATGATATCCCACAGACCGATCGATCTTCCCATTAATGGGGAGTTGTGTTCATTCATCTTTGTTTCTAGCCCCCCCCCCCGCCCGCTCGCTCGCTCTTTTCTCTCTCTCTCTCTATCTCTCTCTCTCTTCCCCCCCTCTCTCTCCCTCCTCTCTCTATCTCTGCCCCCTCTCTCTTTCTTTCGTTTTCCCTCTCTTTCTTCTACTATCTTTCTCCCTTTTTCTCTTCCCACCCTCTATGCGAGGTTACAATGGCGCTGAATAAGTCGAAGTAAACACAAACGAATTAAATAAGACGCCGGAGAACGAACATTTATCGAATTTTCTATCATAGACCTTTATCAAGAATCATATATTTTTCTGATATATAATTCAGGAACCTGACTTGTTAAACTGTTTAGAGGACGTTTGGCTCGAAGTATCATCGACCCAATTCGACTTGATGCTAACGCTACGGCTGTATCAACATGATCAAAGGAAATGAACTCGGTCTCGACCGACGAACATCTTTGATGACCAGGAAACCAGAAATATAATCACGCCAATTGGCCAATTATGGATACCCACGAAAATATCCTAAACGAATTAAAGCTTGATTCAGTTTTAAGAAATCTGTATGTATTCATGATATACTTGATTACGATCTAAACTTAATAACACGATATATCGGCAACCTGATCGTACTTTTTTCTGGTTATCCAAACATACGTGTTTTTTTTTTTCTAACCAAATGGGAAATTTAACGTTTAAGTTATTGTTGCCAAGAGACCGAAGTGGGTAGTGCTTGAACAGAGTAACAACTTTGATGAAAAAGCTATGGTACACAAATAGGCTGTTAACGTGAGTAAATTAGTATAAAACTCAACAACACTTACTTATATTTCCTATTGTTACGGTGTGACGGATATATGCCTACATAAACTTGGCTAAATGTCGGTAATCGGTTAATAAATCAGCATAATATTGTTTCAGCATGGTATCTTCTAAATACATAGAAATAGTAGTAAAAAAGCCGCCATGCAGTAAAATTCTACGCATCATTTTGTTCGTACAGGTTGGTGCACACAATTAGTATGTATAGATTCATTTCGTTTGATCAACGTTGGTGGATATTGATCATTAAATGCAGCTAACGTTTCCAAAAATATGTGCTTTTTTTTTTTTTTTTTTTTTTTTTTTTTTTGGGGGGGGGGGGGGGGGTATTTACTTATCACCATTTCAGTGAAGGCAACAGCTTGTCAGAATTGGAGCTCTTTAAATACCAAGTCTATCGAATGGTGATTTGTTTTTATCATAGATTATAAACATAATAAATCATTTTGTGTATAATATCCTACACGTTACATAATTATTATTGGCTTTTCCATTTTCATAAATATGTCCCAACTCCCGTGATGGATATTTTAAGCTACATAGTCTCACAATCGTGTAATCATTACTTTTTGTTTCGTTTTGACAGTTTTGGAAGTGTTGCACTATGTTGATAACCTGGTACGTCATAGTATGTCAATGGGAAATATGATATTCAAGATCGCGTGCAGCATCGTGCATGACCATGAAGACGGCAACCATTCCAATTTCCCCCTCATAGGAAACAGCACGATTACGAGGAGGAAGAAAAAACAGAAAGAAAGAGAAAGAGAGAGAGAGAGAGAGAGAGAGAGAGAGAGAGAGAAGAGAGAGAGAGAGAGAGGGGGGGGGGGAGGAAGAGAGAGGAGGGGTAGATGCAGAGGGAGGAGTCGGTGGGAATGAGAGTGAACATGATAAATTGGCAGGCAGACAGAGAAAGAAAGAAAGAGAGAGAGAGAGAGACAGAGAGAAAGAGAGAGAGAGAGAGAAGAGAGAGAGAGGAGAGCGAGATATAGAGAGTGAGCGAAAGAGCGAGAGAGAGAATCGAAAGAGAGAGAGAGAGAGAGAGAGAGAGAGAAAGAGAGTGAGCGTCGGAGACAGATGGAAATAAGATTTAACAGGATACGCAGGCATGGCAGGCAGACAAACAGATACAGAGAGACAGTGACAGAGAGATACTCGTGTCATTACTGTTTGTCAAGTCAAGCAGTGGTGCAGAGTGATATTCAAGCTTCGATTCTAGTATTATAGTAGCGTGGTATTTTGTTCTGATGTATTAATAATTGGTTTTGTTTGTCTATTCCTCGCTCGCACACTTTTCTGTTGTATTGCTGAATTAATCGTACGCCTTTTGATTTTTGATTTTTGATTTTTGTTCTCGATTTGTTTTCATGCTGTTTCTTGAGTTGTTTATGATTTCTTTTGTTCATTTCTTTGGTCAATTTGTTTATCCGTACTCCGAAGTGTTCTTTTAATCCACATTATTTTGGGGTCTATACGATTTACAAGCTTGCTTTAAATAGGCCCCATTCATATTTCTTTACCTATATCCACTGTATGTTTGACATTGACCATTATGTAATATTTTGCATCATTATACTAGTTTTGTTTATGTCAAAGACTGACTATGCTGATGTATTATTGCTTTTATTTTACATGTATTGAACAGAAATATGAATAAATTGAAATTGAATTGAATAATATCAAACTTCGTACTGCGATTATTATTATTGTCATCTTTATAACCCTTATCATATTTGTTGCAACTACTTTTGAGAACTTTTATTTTTGTTTGAATCCCGAATCTATTTACTATCATTATCAAGAATCTCGACAACATTGATAGATTGATTGCCACATCGGTGCACATGATTTAGCGACGGAGCAATATGAAGGCATGCCGTAAACCGATCCACCCACCCTACAAGTTACCGCTGCAGAAACTGCCAAAAATAGTATCATCAATGTGAAATTTAATAGCTATGGTGTTAGGTTCCATACTTTCCTTGGAATATAGATATAATAGGCGTGCAATAACCTTTATATAACTTGAACAACTTGAATAACTTGAACAAAACAAACATGTGTGTACACGTGTCTTGCTTACACACCTAGCTTTACCGTGTTTACAGGGCATGCTAGTTATGTATTCATTATGGACTGCGTACATTCGTCCAGGGATGTGTTATGAAATGATATGAAGCAACTTTCTTTCTTTGAACCCATGTGCCACGCACGCCGAACAGTTTTGTGTTATCAACAGGTGCTGTTCTGGCGTTTGAACAATTATGAACATTATTGTGTGGCAACGGCTTCTCAGAGAGAACAAAAGAAATGTACAGTCTCATTTCGCTTGTCCTGTTCTGTTAATGGTATTAATACGTCCATGAGTATAACAGGTATCAGCAAACACAAATAAACAAGTTTTTAAAGTAAAATATATCCGGTGCACGCAAACGCACACAAACACCGTTAATGAAAATACCAAGTTAATGTATCATTTTGAGAATGGTTGAATCCTACCAATGCACAAGATGTCGGAAAGTGAAGAAATTGGTCATTTTTTTTTAATGAATCGTCATTACTTTTCGAAACGAAAGCAGAGTGAAGGATCTATCATGAACTTCCCTTAACTTCTTTTATAGTTTGCAAAGAAATTTGTCAAAAACAAAGCTTCTAGAGACAAATGGGCAATAAAAAAAAATATTTTCAAGTTGACAACAGCTCGACCCGGCACATGGAACATCAAAGCATTGTCATGATTATGGAATTTTTTTGACAATGATGAGCTCGCTTTAGAACCCATACAGATGTTTGAATGTATTATGCTCGAGTTTCTTTTCCTTCCTAAAACCTCCCTGATTCGACACACGTCTTTGTTATCTAACTATTATATCTGTATGTAGTGGTTGGTAATAATGTTCGTACGCTACTTATAATGAGTTTGTTATTGTAAACGGTGCTTTGTCAGGTTATATAAATATATATACGTGATTTGTATACGACTCATTGATTTTTAAAATTATTCTTTTTTTACGTTTTTACACACATACCTCTATGAAAAAAAAATATTTCGTTGTCAAAAACAGAAAAAGAGCAATTTACGGAATCATAAAGCACACAACATATTGGAGAGCACCTCCCATAACTTTCTCATCCTTTGACGGATTTTTGTCAAACCTTCACTAATAATTATGTTGTTTTTTCCTCTTACTGCTTTTATTAAAACCAACTTAATTTCAGGGTGAACTATCCCTTTTACGGAAGTGTAAAGTGTTTGGCCCTTTTATAAAAATACTCCGCATGAGTCAGCAGTATACCCTATTGATAACATGCATGAAATGTCACAGTCATAGGATCGCGGTCATTTTAAGGATAAATGAACATTTATCATTGTTTACAATGGGCTACATTGGAAACATTCCTGTTTCAAAGAGGGCCAAAGGGGGGGGGGGGGGGGGGAGGGGGTGAAGGAAAGAGAAACGGTTCCAGATTATCGTACATCGTAAGAACATCAATCATGTTAGAATCTTGGTGTGCTTGGTTGATATTAGACAATATCGGGATTAGAACGAAATGTAATTACGATTGGTCTAATTACTCGAGGGTGCTAAATCCCAAATAATTTAATCCATGGATAAGCCAGCGATTACGGGCTATACTCTTATCATTTTAATGAAATTCAATTGGTTTAATGCCCGTTATGTTGAATGACTATTATCGAGCAAAAAATAATGTGGGTTAACTTCAAACAGGTAACGATGAATTGCATCAAAAGAAACAAATTGCTTCCTCCCACCTGAAAAGAAACACATGTAGTACTTATTTCATTTCATATCATTTCGTGTACATCCAGATTTAAAGACCATGAAATGCCGTAATTGTGAATCACTGCGATCGTTCTGATGAGGAGACACTCTCCGCTCCTAGCACGATGCTATAACAAACATGAGCTCCCAATTCAAAGACAGGGTAGCCCTTTGAGAAAAATCATAAAATTCGTAATGGCTCCACAGTATACTCTAACGACATCGAGTATACGTGTACAATTTCACAGTCACACCTTCGCAAACCTTTTCATGAAAATCTTTGCTTACATTTGAAACATCTTGTTTCGCAGCGACCATAGTCATAATTCTTCGTATACTGCATGTACTGTATCGCTTTTGTCCCAGGGCCTTGTCAGTGCGCGTTATGCCACTAAGCGGGCAGTGCTTCGCATGAACACACGCACTGCGGATAGCTCTCTGGTCTCTAAGCTACTAGGTGTTAAAAAAAACACTTTTGACACTTTCGAAAAATAAAAAGAATTAATGACAACTCAAATCAAATAGAAATTGATAGGTCATGAAGTCGAGGGATATCATTTTTTTACAAGCAGGTTTCGTGATATTTCGTTAAATATTATTCTTGTAATCATCCTTGAAATATCTAGCCAGATTGTCACTTTTAGAGAAACTTGGACCTAAATAATTGTGTGTATCAGATAATTTAGAACACAACAGTGATCTTGTGTACCACACCTGTCCACTAGCAACTGCCGTCACAGTTACATTAATAATGCACGATGCATCCGGCAGAAAACAAGTTGTGGGTTGACATGTGTGATGCACAATGGACATCGTTGTGTTCTGAATGAATTATTTGAAACACACACGATCTTAGATCAAAATTTGTTCAAAAGTGAAAATCTGATTAAATATTCACAGCATTATTACACACAAAATAACAAATGAAATGTCGCAAAAACCTACATCTTGAAAATTGGACATCCTTTGACATTTTGATACGTTAAATTTAGTTTTATTCGAATTTATTTTTAATCATTTGCCAAAACCGTCAAAGTATTTTTTAACACCTAGTAAGCGAACTCGATATCCAGCGATCGCTATAATTCCGCTTGAAGTCAGTTTCCAGTTTTAATATTGTTAGAGGAGTTATTGATTTCCTTCCATTTACCGTGCTTTTTTACTCCTCTCCCCCCCCCCCCCCCGGGAAAAATGGCCTGCTTAACATGCTTAAGGACTACCTTAATTTTTGTCTTTAATCAGAGTGATCAGAGTGGTCTGACATGGCTCTTTCATCCTTATACTGACGTGACTGTCACCATGGTTACACACGTACGTGACAGTCAATAGTTTTAATCGGTCATAAACCTTCCATCGAAATTGTGATTCAGGGTCGGACATGTATATAATCATAATAGAGTAGGGGGACCTAGGGATGATTCCAAACCGAGGTCACATCAGTCATATTAGTATGAGATGGAGCCTGTGGGCAGGGGAAGAGTTGGGAGTAGACTATTGGACAAGGTGGCATTGGAAGACGGACATTAGAGGCACATAATTACCGCGAGATTGGCACTATTTCAACTTTGTATGTTGATTTGAAGAATACTAGCGGACACATTGACTCGGTATCCCTGACTTAAATGAATAATGTACCGTTTTAATGCGATTATGTGCCGCTTAAATGCAATTATGTTCTTTTGTACCACATATTACCTGAAACTCACGCTTCTTACCACGTGGAACTATGTTTTACCAGCCCCCCCCCCCATGCCCTCAACCTTCCGACGAATAAATAAGAGCCTACCAACATAAAACGACAATAGCGACAACGCATGATAACAAACAAACGCAGACACATTAACATAGATTGTCGTATTAACATGATTAAAGCCACGTCTTTGTAACCTAGATTCAAGATTTAAGAAAAGCATTTATTAGCGATGATAAACATACTTTTCACACATTCCCATACCCCTCCACGAAGAAAACCACAAGTATATCAACACCAGCATAAAGGACGGATGAATCAAGATTACTAATTTCATGTATCATTTTTTGTTTGATTTTCGCATGTATTTCAGGGTTTCATAAAAAGGTGTCATTAAAAGGGTTAAATTTACAGCAAGATATTATCAGATTTAGCGAACTTTTGAGAGATTTTCATAACACATTTGGATAACAAATGTGATTTTTAGCAAATGTTCCCTCGAAATGTGAATTTTCATAACGTACACATTTCTTTATATTTAAACAAAAATTGCCTTGATAGAAACTTAATAGAAATTTTTTGACAATCTTTCAGGATGTATGTTCAAGATTTCTTTTTTGTAAAAACATTACAGCATCAGCGATCGGTCTGTTAGCTCAGTGCACGACCTTATGGCTTAAACGCCGTAAGGCCGGGAGTGCCTCACACTCAGATCATGGCATGGTTCTGGGTTAGAGCCCGTCTGACTCCAATATAGATTCATGGCCTTTAGCCGGATGGCCCGGTGTGATCAGGATCCGCCTTGTTTCATCCACTAAAGGGTTAGAGCCTCTCGATTAGAGTTTGAGGAGCGCAGGAAAGGATATGCGGTAGGTCAGTTGTCATACCAGAAAGGAACAACGTGGTATTCGGTAAGGGTAACCGACTAAGTGCGATTTGACCTGAAGCCACGACACCTGAACGCCTGGCAACCATCGCTTAACTTTTTTTTTTTTTTTTCAAGATTCACTTTATATTTTTTTTTCCTTCTGTCTCTTATGACAGTAAGCAACCATCGCACAATCTTGTCTTGTCTTTCTTTTTAATTCAATTGTTATATAATGTATTATACAATACAGTATTTCTTAGTTCTCGGAATGTGTCGACTGTTCACTAGACATGAGTTAACCAGAGCGGAATATAGATGTCCGGTAGCGGATCGTCATGCGAGAATACCAGCACAGTACAGTACAGGAGGCCTTCCGGTTATACCTTGCTCTTGTCATTGAATTTAATGGCCAGCACTTAAAAAAGCAATTGATATGCGATACTCCCCGCAGCTACTGAAGTGAAAGTTGCGTAAATATAAGGCACCCGATATCGCAGGATGAACAGCTCACGTGGTACATAACAGCTTTACAGCCACACCACAGAGTACCGAAGTGTGACGTCATTTGAGCATTATATAAGCCATTTCGGAATTGCAATTTGCACATGAGTAGATTATTGCTTTTAGTAAATGACCTCAGGTCAATTCCCAAACTCACAGAGTAAAATGGGAATTCATTAGATTGTCGACCATATTTCAATCTATTATCATGCAAATATGGCAACAGCTATTAAGCTCTGAGAAGATAGTGAAAGAACATTCCATCATGTGCATCTGCTTCTATTGTTGTTCCGGGCACACTGTAAAACCTCTTTACATCCACCATCCAACAAAGTTTCATGAAACAATCCCAGTCAGCAGTCTAGTAGTGTTTATTCAGTGCATTGTCCGACCATGGTGTAATTACGAAATGATCTATTGTCAAGACAACTGGTTCTAAACAATGCGGGTAGAGCAAGCAGCGGTGATCACATCAGGGATGTGTTATGGGAAACAACTTTCTTTCTTTGATCCCATGCGTGGCACCGCCGAGGAAAAAATGTCTTCTCAGCATGTGCTTTTCAGATGTTTTAATAATAACGAACAGGATTGCGTAGCAACGGTTTCTCGGAAAGAACAAAAGAAATGTAGAGTCTTATTTCGCTTGTCCAGTTCTGTTGGATTGCATCAATACTTTTGTGAGGAAAAGAGATATCAGAGAACAAAAATAAACAGTTTATTCTACTAAAATATCTCAGTTGCACGCAAATGCACGCAAACTCTGTTTATGAAAGTAAACAGCTTAAGATATAATTTTGATAATGATTGAATCCTAAATTTGCGGAAATCTGCCGAAATTGAAGAAATTTGTTAATTGTGTAAGTAAGAATATTATGTTATATCTCCGTTTGTGCATCATTCAACAATTATTTGACAAGAAAACCGAGTACAGGATCTTTGGTGGTGTTGCCCGTAACTTTCTTGTAAATTGCACAAAAATGTGATAAGAAACATAGCTTCCAGAGACAAAACAGTGAATTAAATCTATTGCTTTCCAAGTTGACAGCAGCTAAATGTCGGCGCCGCGTATGGGACATCAAATTTGGTTTCGAACCAGTTATCTTGACATCATGCTCATATGAAGATACCACTTCGGTACTCTATACTATATAACTTAATATATGTGCTGTTTCTGTGGTTTCTGCAATAATTTAGCTTTGTCTGCATTCGATAAATTCGAACTATTCCACCCACCCCCACTCAGTGTTATTTAGGGTACGCCTATGTTCGCCCCCCCCCCCCCCCCCCTCTGAAAGCACCCCTATCTCAGGTCTGCCAGAATTTCTGAGCCACCCACTTTCGTTGGCTTTTCACGGGTTTTTCGCGAGCTTTTCCTGTCTTGGAGACCCCCTAAATCTTGAACACTGCTCAATGACCCCTCCCCCTTCCGTATCTCAGGTGAGCTCTCATTCCAACCCCCTAAATCAGGACAGACAACCTCCTACTCCTGAATGAGCTTTCAAAACTAGCAGGCATTTCAGGAATTTGATTCCGGGGTTTGATCAATTTTTCTATGATATTCAAGGTATTCTATAACCCCCTTTTTAAATTTCACAGGAGTCGAGAGAGAGAGAGAGAGAGAGAGAGAGAGAAAAAAAAAACCACTTCGTTTTTAAAGAAATCTCCGGGTGAAAAATTCGCGGGCCGGACTTGTCCCGCGAAAAAGTACCCCTTTACTGGACATTTTGGGAACACGCATTCGTGTGGAGTGTGGGAGGGGGGGGGGGGGGGGGGAGGGTGTCGGGATTCCATTACGGAAATCTGTAATGATAGGCTCGATAATATCTTCACATCGTCTTATGACCTTCCGAACCAAAATGATAATATCAGTGATTTTAAGGCGCAAGGTAATAAATATACATTTTAGAACATAAATGTTATATTTACGTGCGTGCTGCAACATTCACGGAGACGGGGTGCCTGCATATCAAATATTAATGTGAACAACCGCGTGACTTCAATTAAAACAATTTTATTGTCGCAAAATTTATTGCCTGTTTATTACATGAGTCTGTGGAACGTGCTCTGTTTGCCCTCGAATTGAACGTTGTTATGTACATGTGTCTGCGCACCTTTAGACAGACCGAGTGATAGCTGAAATGAAGTTGGTTTCAATAAAGGAAGAAACATGAAAGATACATATTGGTGAAGGTTTCATTAAAATCCGTCAAATGATAAGGACTTTCGTCAAGCCTTCAAGGGTTACTAAATTAGAAAAATAAGTTCCCACTAATCTATGTAAAATTATCCACTGAAAACGAATTTTACATTTGTTTGCCGCAATAAAGTCTCATTTTGACGAAGATTTGAAGAAAAAAAAAAGCACACCTCTAGTGACGTCAGAAAAGTCAAAATGACATAAATGCCAACGGCTTGTACGGAAGTCAACAATAGACCAATTTCGTAATGTATTCACAACTTTCCCCCCTAACTGCGTAGTAACGCGTTATTGCATTCACCTGTATCTTGTCACTCATATTCAATGGATGGAATGCACTGTGAATCTATTAGTTGTTGCTACTTGGACAAACCTCGGACAAGCTTTGGGGTTCCCATTGGTAGCGTATTGTTTGAACGGCGTGAATAAAATATTTCATATTTCATATTTCTGCCAACTTAACGTCAGGATGAACTTGCCCGAACTGTGTAGGACCACCAAGAAATGATGCGTCAAGTGGCGTCACGTGTAATGATATACATATAATATAGCCATACAAAGAGTTAGTATGATGAAAAAGAGCTTCTTATCCGAAGTCCGAATGTTATTTAAGGGGAGATGAATGGGAAACAACTACGTTTTACAACATAAGGTTTCTTTATCGTTGTTATTGCTTATTTGTTTATTTGTATGGGTTTTCTTTTGTTCTTTTTTTTTTTTTTTTTTTTTTTGGGGGGGGGGGGGGGGGAGGAGCCCCAAAGACCCACAAGGCAACACCGTTAATAACAACAGTAGGTAGGTTGTTCCATCATGTCTATATTTCCTTTTTCATTTCACGTTTTATCTAACCAGGGTAGTCCTTGCAGTGACGAAAACTGCTCTTGTAAGGAGCTTGAGATCGTATTCCACAAGAACATGACTAAGCAACATACAACATAGTTAACATGATACGCAATGATTGAACAAAACTGAACAAAATGAAGAACTCCTGCGTTCCAAGATGAACACACATACAAATACATCGCAATAATTTTCATTAATGCAGTGTTCATCTCACATCGGCACCTCCCTCTCCCAATTTACTTACTTTTTTGTCAAAAATAACCCCATGGAAAATGGAAGAAAAAATGTATTATGAAATGCCCTACCAATATCAATGCTATAGAAATTGACTGTACGAGGAATTATTGCGATCACAATATTCCGAGATTTTGGACGAGTCATGACTTTTGCAAATCGGCTAATCTGCCTCAAAATGTTGTTTGCGTTATGCAAGAATGAACAGAGATGGGTATGCTAATATACAGTTTGCTGCTTCAGTATGAATCGATTTATTTAGTGTAATCAGTTCGTGGTTGCGTTGAGTTGTACTTAATTTAAGATTTGAACCTAATCTGCTGACATAAAAATTACGTATGCCTCCAAGTGATGATTTTTTTTTGTTAGAATGAGTTCAATGTTATGCTTAATGACTATGATAACGACTGAATACAATGTGTACTTTTACAACGATGCCTAAAGATTTCAATGCGTTACTGAAGATATTGAATTTCATGATCCATACTTAATGTATGCATACTTCAAGTGATGTGGTTTAATTACGTTGACTGCATGGACGACCACGTGATGCCATTTCGACCGTATCTTCTCTAAGGTCACGTGTCCACCGAGCCTGGAAAGGTCCCTGAATCGCCTCAAGGCAGAAGGGGACGTGCGCCTATCACATGGGGATCGTTATGGGCTCTTAGCGCAGAGCTAGAAGTCCCCAATATGTCTTGCAATGTATTATTGTTACCGATCGTAACCCTTAAGTACCCCTTGCGTTCCTAAATAAACACACATACAAATACATCGCAATAATTTTCATTAATGCAGTACTCATCTCACAACGAGTTTCTTACGACGTCCATGCGGCGTCCGCAAGATTGCCCTGTCATACCCCTGATAGGCTGACAGGTGCAGGAGGAAACGGTCCCACTTGGCCAAATGTTATTGGAAATGCATGCTTTCATATGTAAGGTATAGAATATAACTAGTGTGTACAACGTCGCATGTATAAAGTTTCCATTGATTATACCTAATGGGTCGGAGATGAGCCATACATGTACACCGACTGGCTGCGGCGGGATGTTGGGAAGGGCCCATGGTCTCAACGACAAGGCGGAACTGATGGCCATATTAAGGGAATAGTTCAACCTGAAATTAAATTGATTTCAATAAAAGCAGACACATGAAAGAAACATAATTAGTGAAAGTTTGATGAAAATCCGTCCAAGGATAAGAAAGTTATTATCTTTTAATGTGTTGATTTTGTGACGTCACGTGCGAGGTGCTCTCCCATTATGTTGTGTACGCTTCTTTTTAAGATGTCAATTTCCCCCCCCCCTCCCCCCCACAGCCTTTTACCTGTGCATTTGATACACCATTCGAAATATGTTTCATATTCACGCATACCTCTACGAAAAAAATATTCCGATGTCAAAAATAAAAAAAAGAGCAATTCATGGAATCATACAGCACACAATGCATGGGAGAGCACCATGCACGTGACGTCACAAATTTGAAATTTCAAAAGATCATAACTTTCATA
The DNA here is from genome assembly GCA_963669155.1 of Arbacia lixula. NCBI lineage: Eukaryota > Metazoa > Echinodermata > Echinoidea > Arbacioida > Arbaciidae > Arbacia > Arbacia lixula. The sequence goes on from OZ022588.1 coordinate 2,535,949, forward strand.
TCCTTTCACGGATTTTCATCAAACCTTCGCTAATAAGTTTCTTTCATACCCCGAGAGGGGGTCGATAGAGTTAATAAAATCTTATCTTATCTTATCTTATATTTCTGCTTTTATTGATACCAATTTCACTTTAATGCTAGATAGTGATGAGTGGATGACCGGGATCCCGTCGCGAGTTGGTGTAGGCTAAGATACAACCTCGCATCTTATGCCTATTATATGCATAGTTAATCCTGAAATTAAGTTGGTTTCAATAAAAGGAGAAACATGAGAAGAACAAATTAGTGAAGGCTTTACGAAAATTCGTCAAATGATAAGAAAGTTATGATCTTTTGAAATTTCATACAGGTATGTACGCAAAAACGCATTTCTAATGATGTTTCAAAGGCACAGGTAAAAGAATATCTTTTTGAGAAAATGTACATTTTTGAGAAAAAAAATATACACAACATAAGGGAGAGCACCTCGCACGTGACATAAAATAAAACAGATCATAACTTTCTTATCTTTTGACGGATTTTCTTAAGATCTTCACTTATCTGTTCCTTTCACGTGTCTCCTTTAATTAAAATCGAATCATTTTCAGGGTGGAACTATGTGTCCGTTACAATTTCTTATCTCCTTCCATACCTCGATTCTCTGTGCATGTCATCATGGTTATTATCCCCATTCTCCTTCATTCCTCCTCTTCCTCTGCTTTGCCCCCCCCCCCCCCCCACCATCCCTTTAATTTCTCCTCATGCAGGAAATGCTGGAAATTTTGAACAAAGGCAACCATTTCCCGCCAGACCCTGATGCGTCTCGACACGAGGAGTCAAACTTCAAAAAAGCTGGGAGATTAATCCATGCAGGGCATTGTTCACAGGAAATGAAACTATTACGTTAGCTAAAGAGATTATCCCCTTCCCAGGTCTGCACCAGACCATTGTTCACATAGACTAGCGTTTATCAGCTGTGACTAATAGTTTTTAAATTGGAGGTTCTTTTCTTTTCTATTTAGCCTATTTCTCTCCACTGCTTGGAGAAAGGCCTCCTCCTCATTTTTCCATTTTGATCTATATATCTTGTGCCGTTCGCTTCCATATGACATCATCGTATTCTCTTATCATCAATCCAATTGGGGGTATTAATAAATCAAAAACGTTTAACTATTTATTTCATGAAAATGCTCTCTTCCGCAATTGATCATGTTGGTTGTTTAGTGGTCGATTTAGTGACTAGAAGGTAGTATAACTCATGGATGCTTGACTTTCTATTATATTCTATGAAACATATTGTTTTCTCTGTGTCATTTCCTCTCCATCTCCCCTCTCTCGTTCTTTGAATGCATCTCTCTATCAAGCTCAATCTCTTAATTTATTATATATATATTTTGTGAAAGAAATGGATAAAGAGAACAATGGTAGGCGTAGCTTAAATCAAGGTTCCCCAGAGCTATCTACCCTTTGGAGAAATTGGTGATGCCGAAAAAATGTCTCTGCCGGGAAGATATATATATATATATATATATATATATATATATATATATATATTTATTTATTCGTTTATTTCTGCATGGTTCACCAATAATAAACAATGTGATACAAGCAATTACATTTAAAGTATCAATATGACAAATAAGAAGCTATTAAAGATACGTACAAAGTATTGAGATATACGTATACTCGTACACAGTGGAATATAAAGAGGTATGGCAATATAAGCTTACAGCTTAAGGGGTTGCCTCACCTTTCTTGACAAACAAACAAAACACAATGCAGATAAGATAACACTTATCTACATAGCATGCACTCAAAGCAACGTTAGTTTGTTTTATATGTAACCCTTACCGACACTTAATAAAAAAATATAAAGAAATTACAAGCGGAAATGGGAAGAGATGGGGGGGGGGGGGGAGAGAAAGGAGGAGAGGTTGCCCAATGAACCACATTTATAGACAGTTGTCACATTCATATCAAAATATACACGCCAATGATGTGATTAATAGAAGAGACAGATACAAAACAAAAATATCAGGTCGGTGTCGACTAATAAACCTGTAGTGACAATTCTCAGTTCATGTACAAAATTAGTAGATTACTAATGTATTTTTAATTTTTGCGTACTTAAAACTCAGTTCTGAAGCAAACTGGCCTGCCACCTGTAAGTTGAAAGCAAATTAATGCCCATCGCCCGGTCATTTCTAAAGAAAGACTTTCCCCGAAGTCACGGTTGTCATTATTACGTAATAAGTGTTATTCCTAGTTACGCTGAACAACCAATCAGCAATCAAGATTTGGGTGTTGTCGTAGGTCTGTGTGTTATACGTATTCAGAGTAACATCCCGGGTGCTGATCTTAAGGCAGCTTCACTACATTTGTGTGTTTTTGGCTACACCTGATATCTAATGGGGATAATATATATCTCCCCGAGACCATCGGCGTAGCTCCCTACAGCTATGGGAGCCGTCAATACCCGACGTTTTCAATGGGGATTCGAACCGATACCTCCCTGGTGCTGTCGGCGTAGTTTCACCCTTCAGTGATATTATGGTCATAGTGTCGAGGTGGAGAAATGAACTCCTTTATCCTTAATTGTTACCTCGAGCCATTAACTGCCTTTTATCACAGCAGAATCTCGCCCTTTAATTGCTTTCCAGATATTTACCGGGTATGTACTCTGACACTTATAATCATCTTTATCAATTCTTGTTGTCAAACATTAAATCATGTTTGCTGACGATGTCTTAATTCTAAAAATATATCGTTTACTTAATCAGTTAATATTGCATGATAAAAGCAATAAATTAGTAGTCATCTTTGATGATTACTCATGTATAATTGTAAGCATGATAAAATTTTAAGAGATACCTTTAACTTTTGACATCGCTGGTTTCTTTTAGATGTGACTATATGAAGTGGTGTCGTTATTTGTATTTCCGTATCCACCGTGAAAGCCTCACGTTTATGAAAATTTAGCAGATATCATGTTACAACACCAATGCAGTATTTTCAATCTTGAAAATGCCACTGAATTTAGTTATCCTTTTTCAGTAACACTATCATGAGATATAAAAATTATTTTGCTGTTATGTTTTCTGGAGGGCGCTAAATTTCTGTGGATAGCGCTGGTTTGTATAAGCGCATTTTATGGACAAAGACGCTTATCACTTTTGTGTGTGTTAATTACAATAGGTCCAGGAGATCTTCATTGTCGCCGAGATCTTTCCCGGTTTCGCCGATCTCCGGCAGAGTTTTTGAATTTCCACTCGCACATTTTAACTTGGATTGAATCAACCTAGTTCACCTTCACAACGTCGTAGTGAGAGTTTTCGAACATTTAGCAAGCTCTCCAGTCAACTTTTGACGCGTTGCCGTTTATCCGAAATAGTCTCCTTGTGCAGGAAATATACAGCGATTGAATTTTGGATGTCATAAACATTTTACATACCTATCTCTTAATCAAGAATTGAGCTTATATGACTTTTTTGTATTTAACATAAATGATTTTCCTTTAAAGAGTTTTCCTATGCAAATGACTTAACTATCCTAAATTTGTATTTTCTTTATTTAAAGTGAAGTGAGATATTGATACAGCCGGTCCGGCAACAAAGTGTAAGCGTGATGTTTTGTCACACGCCTTTAAGAGAGTCAGTGAAGTTCTAGGATTAAAAATCGAACCACTTATCCACATCTTTAGTTTCAGCAGTTACTTATTTGTCTTGAGAGATCACGTAGTTTAAAAAAGTTGGGGTGCTGAAACGCCGTCTTTGTTGTTGCATGTTTGATATTTGATGGGTGTTAACTTCTTAATTGCTACAAAAAATATTACACTATTTACACTCTCTCAAATCTACATAAATTCAGAACTACCCCAACAAACCAAACAAATCAGAATTGTGTGTGTCCGCTACATCCCGTTGTCTCTTTCTGTATCTCTCCTCTCATTGTCTAATATACAACGAGAATGATATCATCATTCTCTTCCTCTCAGTTTCTCCCCTCTCTCTCTCTTATTCATTCCTTTCATTTAACACTGTATCTCTCTCCCATTCTGTTTCTCCCAATCTGCCTATCCATCCATTACTCTCCATCTCTCTCTCTCTCTCTCTCTCTCTCCCTCTCTCATCCATTCTCTTTATCTTAGCTATGTGTCCGTTACAATTTCTTATCTTCTCGAATCTCTGTGCATGTCATTTTCCCCATTCTCCTTCATCATTCCTCCTATTCCTCTGCTTTGTATCCCCCGCCTCTCTCTCTCTCTCTCTCTCTCTCTCTCTCTCTCTCTCTTCTCTCTATCTCTCTCCCTATCCCCCCTCTCTATCTTTCTCTCTCTTTCTCGCTCTATATATCTCTTCTGTATCATTTTGTAATTCGAGTGACGTAGAAGATGAGTTTCCCTGGTAAATGATTTTGCTCTGCATACGATGAGCTAAGATCACAACTATTAAGTATTATATTAGGTATATCAGATATAGATCAAACATTTCGCCAGTTGCCTACTTACCAACAATTCATATAAACACAACAAAAAAAGTAAGTCCCCCCTCAGCAAAATAGCATAACTCTTGATCGAAGAGGTTTTGGGCAAAATAATTTGGCAGGATTGTTCCTTAGCTTATTGACCATGTTGACTAACTTCGGTGTGAAAAATCACATTAAACCAATTAGTCATGCATGAGTGGGCAAATTTTAAAGGCAAAATGTCACTGTTCAAAAGTCATAATGGTAATTGTTAATGTCGTTTTAACAATACATTTTGGCATTTCTTGTGCGATTTTTAAAGTGTTTTCACTGAACCATGAGGCCAAAATGACTTCTTATGCTTACATAACATGCCATGTCAAATTTTTTGTCAAAATATCCAGAGTTTTATTTTTTCACCAAAATAAAGTTTTTTCAAAAATTTCAAACTCAAGAGGGATGGGTATTTGTTAAAGGCTGCTCACTCAACCGGAACAATGGGATAAGTGTCGGGATAGGTGTTAGTGCATCGAGAGATGGATGATAAACATTCAAAGGACATAAATTATGCACCAGAAATGGAATTAATCAAAAATTCATATGACAGAATCCCCAAATTACCCTTGTGACTTTTGAAAATTGACATATTTGCCTTGAAAATTTGCTCACTCACGCATGAATAATTGGATTAATGTGATTTTCACACATGAATTAGTCAATAAGTTGAGGAAAAAATCCTGCCAAATTATTTTCTCCGAAACCTCTTCGATAAAAAGTTATGCTATTTAGCTTAGGGGGGGGGGGGGGGGGGGGGGGGGGGACTTACTTTTTTGTTGTGTTATATAAGGTCGTCAGATTCACCGTGCTGTTCAATAGCATGTTTTGCAAACCTCATTTTCACATGTAAAAAGTTATCACATTCGAAAAACGAGTGACTACGTTATGCTTTGCCTAGCCACTATATTTGCTTTTCTTTTCTTTTTTTGCTGTGCTGATATTTTGTTATCATTCTTATGTATTTAATCATATATTTCTATGTTTCATGTACATCACTCATAGGCCTTTTAGGCCGGCCGTCTTTGGACGGGTGTGATTTTTTAAATAAAGAAATAAACTAAACTAAACTAACCACAAGTTTCCTGTGTGTTTCCTGAAACGTGGTGCACCATGGAGCATGGTCTAACCAAGGATGGATGAACCGAGCATCCTTGAGCCTATAAAGAAGTTGTGGTAAGTTCCATATTGCCAGCTCATGTGTATGTAGACCGTACTACATGGACTGATATGACGCCATTGCTTGTTCCTGATTGGCTTCTGCTGCAATGACCTCCGTCATGCCACGTGACACAAGATACTGCAACAACAAACAAAATCATCAAACTTGTTAGGACACAGTAAGACGCGATGAAGTCATCTACAATTGTCCTAAAGGCAGCGATAGAGATTTCGCCAAACTAAACGAAACATACAGTTTAAGTGTCTTCAATCTAATTGCTAATTTGCTCCTGTTTTCAACTTGTCAATATACATGTTAGTGTCTGCGTGAATTGAGATTTTTGCTTCCGTTTTTCAAATATTCTAAAATCAAATAAACTCTTAGCCAGCGACTGACGGATGACAACCCCGCGCCAAAATCCTCTATGACGAGCCGCTCTAACGCTAATGCAGCTTCCACGGATAAATAGTATGTATTCCTGTTACGACTTGATCACCAGTAATCCGCCATTGTATGTCCTGATTCAGCTTGATCAAGGAAAGTACATCGCAGGTTACCTACCGACTTAATCCACGCAGATTACGGAAATGCTGTGTCATACCTTGTCACGTGATTCCAGTGGCGTAGGCACTATGCACGTCCTCTGATCTAGGGGGTGGGGTGTGCTAGTGGGTCGCCCCCCCCCCCCCTTCCGTGGTTGGAAGATATCTTTTTTTAATTATTTGTAGGAGAGTCCCTGTAGAGCATATATAACCATAGTTTTCTGACTTCCTATATGTCAGCTCAGTACCTTACATGAAATCTTAATGAACAGGGGGTATACCTACCCTACCACGGTATGAGGATAATGTTGGTGTTTTCTTCTGTAACCATGGTAACGTGCTTCCAAACACCTCCCTCCAAGCATCACAATGTAGGATTATCAGGTTTAGAAAAGGTTTATGTCAATTCAATGGTGAGGACACACTACGATTGGCAGCATTATCCTAAATGGATTTGGTTCTCAAAGGGATAGTTGAGAAGGGATCTTCACCTCGAAGATGATTTGGTTTAAATAAAAAGGGAAATGAAATAAACACATTAGTGAATGTTTGACGAAATTGCGTCAAAGGATAAGAAAATGTTGATCTTTTGAAATGTCATTTTTGTGACGTCACGTGCGAGGTGCCCTCCAATATGTCGTGCGCAGAATAATTTCTTAAATTGCATTTTTTCGTTTCTGACAACGGAATCAATAATTTACGTACAGGTGTATGTGTGTAAAAACATGTTTCTAATTGTGTAACATTTGCACAGGTAAAAGGATGCATATCTAATAGAGAAATAGCACATTTTTGAAAAAAAAAATGTACAGAGCATATGGGAGAGCACCTCGCAAGTGACGTCACAAAATCAAAACTTTAAAAGATCATAACGTTCCTATCCTTTGACGGATTTTCATCAAACCTTCACTAATATGCTTATTTCATGTGTCTTCTATCTTTTAAACCAACTTTATTTCAGGGTGAAATATCCCTTTAACTATGGGAGTAGAGCAAATAGCAGTGATCATAGTGCGGGACTCTCACTGGAAGTGTCCGACACAAGACTGCTATACAATCTCGGACCAGTGAACCTTTCACTGGAGTGATGTTGTTTAAAACCAGAAACCTGCATGGCAATGAATATGGTGACATCACTTAAAGGGTACCACGGGGCAGAAATTTAACTCTCTTATATCAAAGATATATCTCAACTGAACATACAAAACAAGTTTGAGATCCTGAAATTATTTCTACATTGCTAGGGAATCATTTATAATATAACATTTCAATAGTTCTGTCCAATAACGATACCACCTCACCACACTCTAACCGATCGCAGCAAGCGATTCTTGATTGTACAATTATGTCTTGTAAACAATAGATGAAAATGTACTTTTTTTCGTTTTTTTTTACTACTATTGCAATTTAGGATTAATCCAAAATATCAATGTTCAGTGTATCAAGTTTAATAAAGAATGTTTAGTTTAACTGATTTGAGAGAAAATGATGAAAAATATCTTTAAAAAAACTTCTCAAAATTATAATGTATTACCTTGTTCATTAATGTGTGAATGATTGTTTTAGATTCTAAATCAGCCTCGATATCTTCATCAAATTCCTTAATCTAATCACCATAGACACGGGATTTTCCAAGGCCAAATATCACTCTACAGTTTGATAACGGTAGTATTTGATAATTTAATACATAATAGAAATATAGAAAAATGTATTTCAGAAATGGCTATATATACATGTCTCTTTTTTTTTTTTGGGGGGGGGGGTAAAGGAAAAAACTTACGTATCACACGAGCTGCGTACGCATTATTTTTTTTTAAAGATGTTTATTGTTTTCTCTTAAATTAAATTCATTCAATACAAAATAACAAATTACTTATACTGTTTTACATTATACACATCATGTAATATCATTCAAAGACACGGCATCGTACCATATGAAGTATCACAATATAATAACTCACAAATATCTAAGAGAAAAAATCATGAAAGTACAGGCGCGGTTCTACCTGCCCCATCCTTACACACCCTCTCCCTTCCCTGCCTCTTCCCCTCCGACGCACAGGCAATCACACACACTTCACACCCTCAAACGCTCACACAATTCATGCGTCCTTGCGCTCGCCTTCCGTTTGAAGCAAGCAAAACACCACAATTATAGCATGAAAGTTCGAGCAAGCGCGCGCGATCGTTTCCGTCGGCGATAGATCGCTATAACGATGGAAAACAAATAGACGCACGGAACATCGAGATGGCCGACGTTCCGTGCCATATAGTTTACAATTGTATTTTTCTCAAGCTACAGAAACGTATGAGACCCCACAAAAAGATGATTGTTATTCCATTCTACTACCAAAACAACGAGGCACTGTTTTTGTAATGTCTTTAGGTCTCCTTTAAGTGCTCTTTACCCGCGCGCGTAAGATACATTCTTTGTTCCGATCTGATGGATGCAATTTGCCCCGCATCATATCCCGCACTAGGATCACACTTATCTTGAATTAAGCTGCTTACATTCATGTTTTGGGTGGAAAGGACAACCTATTCATGCTAATATCCTTCTAAACGTTCCAAGTGACTAAAGTACCGACTTAGACAGAGTTAGCGCCGCCCATAAACTTTAATAGTCATGGTGTAATACTCATGGGAGAGCATTTGCCTGGCAAATGGCTTGTTCCTACGTTATCATGTGACTTCATTTATTTCGAGGTTAGATGGAAGAAAGGATGAAATCAGAAACACATTTACAGACACGATCTTGCTTGATGTTGAGAACGACACAGCTTTGTTATGTTTGCGTTTGTGATGGAAATCGAATGTCTTTTACAATTACCTTGATCTATATGGATAACGCTACAATAACCACATGGATCTATTATATTTCATTGAGGGTAACCTCAATTCTCCCGCCAATGACGTATGCATCAGAAACATGGTCTTTAACAACTAAAATGGAGAGAAAGTTGGCCGCCGCACAACATAACATGGAGCGAAGTATGCTTAACATCACTTACAAAGATCGCAAAACTAATAAATGGATAAGGGAGCAGACCAAGGTCAGGGACATAATGAAAGTAATCAAACAACGTAAATGGAAATGGGCTGGCCATGTCTCCAGAAGGAGAGATGGAAGATGGAGTACACAAATTACTGAATGGACACCTCTTGACGCAAAAAGAAACAGAGGCAGAAAAAGAAAGATATGGGGGGATGATCGAGAAAGGGCAATTCTGGCATGATGCCAACTTGAATAAATATGCGAGGGAAAGAGAGAAGTGGAGAGACCATGCTGAGGCCTTCATCCAGCAGTGGATCGACAATGGCTGAAGCAGAAGAGGGTAACCTAGATCTATATCGATGAAGCAACAACGACCACATATTTACAGACATAATTGTTTAATGTTAAGAACGAAAGAGCTCTGTGGTCGGCAAAAAGATCATATATCTTTTAATCTTTTAGAACAACCGAGATCTAAATCGATTACATGTGTGTTTTTACAAACATGTCAAGAACGATGGAGCTCTGACGTCAGCATAAGGATCATATATGTTTTAGGTTTTATGCGACCATCGCCAGAATCATGATTTCAATCATGATTTGAATCATGATTCAAACGCAAACATGAATCACAATAACGACAGAATCAGCATTCAGACGACCTCTTCTCCAATGAGGTTTCTCCTCGGATTCGGGCCGATCCAGTGCGCATCGCAGTGCGCAGTTTATTCTGACTTGCTTGTTATGATCATAACAAGTATACCCACAGCACAGACAACCGCCGCCAGGCAAGAACTTGACTGAAGAAGGCCTAACAGCCGAAAGCTTTCAATTAAACTTGGAAGGTCCAGCTACGCCCCAGCTCCTAGACTCTCTTTTCGCATTTATATACTTCTGGAGCAACCGCGCTTATCATGTCAAAGTTGAGAACTCTTGCACTCTTATATATATATATATATATATATATATATATACATATATCGACGATAATACCATAATGACCGCAGGGGTGTATTTACAGACACGATATTGTTTTATGTTAAGAACGAACGAGCTTTGTGGTCAAGCATGAAGATCATATTTCTATTAGAGGAACCTAGATCCGCATCGAGTACGCCATAAAGACCGCTGGGGTTTATTTACAGACACGATATCGTTTCATGTTAAAATGAACGAGCTTTGTGTTCAGATCAGCATAAAGATCACATTTCTTTCATATAAATCACATATCGTCTAAACAGTTGACACAGTTTTAGATCGTTACAAATAGAATGATGGTAGCACTTCTGAAAGCCAAAAAATACGATTGTAAAAATATCACGGATAAAATGTGTATAAGTACTCCACCAATCACTTTATTTAAACTGTATTTAAACTGGAAAGTGTTCGTCAGTGGAATTAGATATTGCTACAATTCGTGAAAGTATTGGATGAATCGTCCAAAAAACAGTTGTTCCTGTAGCATATAGACTAGAGACCGCAGTGCCGCACTCCACGGCTCCCCCTAGCGCAGAGATGCGTTGAGGCGCGCAGAGCCTCCCTAACCGATCTACTGACCGGTGCAATGCCGTTTATGAATTTAGACTTTGGTCGCTTCGAAACAGGGCGTTTCAAACGCATATGGAATGCGAGATTTCACACAGGTCATCGTTAGGGTATACTGATGAGGTCACCATGCCTTTTTCCACCTCCCAAAGTCTGATGGAACTAGGTTCATACATGGAATTAAAAGACTTGGAGAGACAAACACAAATGTTCTTCGAGAGGATCCGAAGCTATACAGGGCACTGTTGCATAAAACTTACCATAGATGGTATCTTTTACTATCAATGGCAGAGTTACCATTACTGGTTTAACCATTAAGTTTTGTGCAACGGGGCCCAGGACCGTTGTGATGAAATGCTCCACCTAGGCCAATTTCTACAGAAACCTTGATTTGCATTGGCTGTCAAGCGATAGTACCATAGTAGCTACTAATGATGACAGAGCTACCATTAATGTGAAGTTTTGTGCAACGGGGCCCAGTGCCGTTGAGAGAGGACTCGATGAAAACGAGCAAAACTGGGCCATCTTGCATTAAAGTAAACTTACGACTAAACGCAACTTGCGTTTAATGCAAATATCTAACGCAAAATGGCGTTTCACATAAATTTTATTGCACATGGCACATAGAGAGTGGTAATGAAATGGAAAATGCGTTTAATTTAAAGGAGTTGCGTTTAATTTTGGGACCCACGATTAATCATAACTTTTAGTTCAAGACGCCCCTGGAGTGCTAAGATGAGGCAAGGAAATACTGAGCAGCTGTTCACCCCCCCCCCCCCCCTCCACCCACGCTCCTGGGCCCTGTTGCATAAAACTTACCATTGATGTTAACTTTGCAATCAATGGCAACTTCTATGGAAACCTTGAATTTGATTGGCTGTCCAGCGGTGTTACCATGGTAGTTACTATTGATTGCAGAGGTGCCCTTAATGGTAAGTTTTATGCAACAGGGCCCAGATGATTTGAAGTATCACTATGATTACTCATATCCATGCAGACTGATCTACATATCAGTGTCTTTCTTTATTTGCGCACATTACTTTGCACGGGACAATAATGTCAAGTGGATAGTAAATCTTTATGATTGTAATGATAATAAAGTTTCATTAGGTTTCTTTTTATGTTACACTGATGTTTAATTACTCTTAATTAAATTCTTGGAATAAATAAAGATTTATGTTTAAGTACTGTCGCTTGTGTCTCAACTTGAATAGTGAAGCGATAGATCAACATGTATCAATGACCTTAAAGGGAAGGGGTATAGTCATGATAGTGGTAAATATTACCATGACCACAGGGCCCGTTATCTTATCATGTATATGGAGTGCTATTCTATTAGGTGTTAAACAAAAGTTTTGACACGTTTGGAAAATAATTAAAAAACATTTCCAACTCAAATCAAGCTGAAATTGGCACACCATCAAGCCTAGGAATGTCAAACTTTGTGACATTTCATCACTTTCTTTTCTTGTAATATTTAATATTTTCACTTTTTGACAAATTTAGACCTCAAAATGTGTGTATGAGATAATTAATTCAGAACGCAACAATGACCATTGTGCACCACACCCATATTCCACTAGGAACTGCAATCACAGTGTTATAATAATAATGCATGATGCTTCTGGCAGAAAAGAAGTTGTGGGTTGGCATGTGTGATACAAAATGACCATTCTGATGTGTTGTGAATTGACTATCTGATACACACACATTTTTAGATCCAAATTTTCTTATGTCGAGAAGATGTCTTTTCTGCCGAGAAAATGTATCTTCTGCCAATAAACTATTAACTCTCGAAGCTAATGCGCATCCACAACATCCTTCATTTTTTTGCGTATCCTTTAATTTTCAGTTTATACAGATCCGTTTTGCCGTTATCACAGTGTCATCTTTGGTTGTCAACGATGTTACCTTTGTGAGATTATCCCATCACGTGAGCCTGAAATGAATGAATTTGTAATACACACGTTACGCTATTAATATCATTTTTGAAATCCTCAGACCAGGGCTCTGTTGCATACAACTTTCCATTGATGGTAACTTTTCTACCAATGGCAACTTCTATGGAAATCTTGGATTTGATTGGCTGTTGAGTGGTGTAACCATGGAAGTTACCATTGATGTCAGAGCTACCATTAATGGTAAGTTTTATGCAACGGGGTCCAGGAACATCTTTACAAAAATTATCATATTCTTATTGTGCTCCAACTATATTCAATAATCTTCCTGTTCACCTGCAATTGTGCACCTCATTATTATTATTCAAGAATACATGTTGTATACTTATAAGTACGCTCTAATGATTAGGGGACTTGGTTGAGGGTTTGTACGATGGTGGGGTGGAGCGTGCGCGTGTAAGTCAGTTTGTCCGAAGTATTTTATAATACGTATTTTCTCGTTGTTGATATAGTACTTAATTCTTACCACCTTACGTGTCATCGCCACGACACAGAGAGCGGGTCACGTGAATGGGACAGCGGTCACGTCTTCTGGTCCGGTAACATACCAGTATATTATCTTTATAGTTCCAGTGAATTATCATTGAGGTGAAAGTCATTAGAACAAAATGTTTCAAAAAGAATGTTCGTGGTAAATTACTTGCGTAATAAAGTCAAGATCATTCAAGGAAGTATCAACTTGCTAATTCGTTATATCCATCAAATATGATTTTGCGTTTTACTGTTTCAGAGATCTCATCAATGATATTTTGTTTTATTGTCTATCTAATGTGTTGTATTCCTCAAATCCCTAAAATAAGCACGATAAGCAACCGTCGTGTAACATTTACTTTTTGTTTTCTCTCTTTGTTCGCTCTTTTTAAAATCCACTTTAATTTGCTGTGTGCCATCTCTATTCCATTTCTATCTCTAAGAACAATCTTGGATGATGCTATTCACGTAGCAGATTATTACTAATTAGATGCGAAACGCGTATTTTTTTTTTTACTTAAATGTACATTACAAAAATATAGGCTTTCAACCAATCACGTATTAGTGGTTAAATGCACACTCACCCTTATTTTTTGAAAATTGTTGACAAAGTAAAAATTAAAACAAAACCCAGTGGTTGGAAGGTAACTAGAGTTTTACTTCCTAATTCCGAATTGGTATAAAAGTGTATGTACAAAGTGTGTGATTTAATACTGAGTATATACAAAATTAAAAATCATCATTTTATCGGATGTTTAACAAACCAAAAATAGAAAAAGAAAGTCCATCAATACATTAAGATTTGTTTGAGCCCAAATAAAAGATTGAATGACATTTTTTCTTACTTGGAAGCTAACCCTTAAAGTTGTTTCACATGAGGTGCACTACACGAGATAGGCCCCCTGCAGAAACCAGTTGTAAATGTACACGAATAAATTACATGATTTAGAACTTCGCATTATTTTTCTGTTTGCATAATCGGCTCGTCAAGAGAACAGATTTTGGTACATGCAACGACGTATGCAGGTATGTATGCTCATTGATAGCACCAGAGAGGTGTAAGGAATGGAGTCGGCACGAAAAGTAATTTATTCCTACACCAGTCGCGCTCATTGATAGGCCCAGAGAGGTGTAAGGAATGGAGTCAGTACGAAGTGTCATTTATTCCCACAGCAGTCGTGTGCATTGATATCACAATGGATATTTGACGTGTTTGGCTCTTTGATCGAGGGAGATCCGCCGCCAAACAAGCATGACAAAATATAGGATGCATTTTGAGGAATATATATTATGTATGCGCAGAAGATTTCAGAACCACTTCATGAGTTGGAGTGCATGTGTAGTAGAATAAGATCTTATAAAGATACGATTCTCTGAATTTCATATTATATTGTTGCTTCTTTTTTGTGACAAAAGGAGAAGACTGTAGAAAACATGCCAGAGAAATGCCTCCATATTGCATATTAAGCAAAGTATTTCCTTAAAAATATCTTGTAAATCGTTTTTTGTCTTTGCATAATCGGCCCGTCAAGAGAACAGATTTTGGTATATACGTATGTACGCAGTGCCATCACCAGCTTTTTTCAAGGGGGGGGGGGGGGGGGGACCGCAAAAATTACCAATTCTGATGACAGGCTGTGCTGCTGGTGGCATAGATAGGGGGAAAAGCAAACTAGTCTATAACTAAAATGGATAATGCATGAGACACATGTCATGGTATAGAAGATTGTCTGAGGGAAGTGGTTTGTTTAAAATTTTGAACGATCGAAAGGTTGGAAATACGTAGTCTGTATTTGTATACATTATTTTGTACAGAAAGCTGTGACTCTCGTTTGGCAATGAATTTGCATAGTTTGGGGGATCACGTGATCATTCATACGGTTGCCCCGAGTTCCGTCGCGCGCTGTGTACACTAATTCGAGCTGATGAACTGCGTGTAGAACGTTAACCATCTAGAGCCGGGATGGGGTCTTGAAGGGATTTTCCCTTTTCTTGATTAAATTGTTCTACATATTGATGCTGGGAAGGAGGATTTTGGAAGCCTTATTATAACAACACAACCTCGATGCTTGTAACGTGTGCATGTCCCTTAGTCTGTTAAGTCTGGCAGGCCTACAAGTCCGACGGCATTGACATTTTTCTATGAAAAAAAAAATCGCCAAATTTGGCAAGCATGTAGATATATATTTCTTTTTTTTTTTGCAAATTTAGATATCAAGCCATCACATTTTTTTCCCAATAGAGCCATGTATGGCGGTCATTTACAACAAATTACCGCCAATAAAAAAGAGGTATACTATAGCAGTTTGGAAAGTATATTTTGAAGTAAAGTTTACGCGTTCGGTCTCAAATTAGTAATATGATATTAATAATATCATAATATGATGTAACAAAAAGGGAGATAATTAATTACATATCACGAATCATGTTCTAAATAATTGACATCCTTTGACCTTATAGCACGAGTGGCGATTTTTTTTATGATTTGCCGTAGATGGGGCCATTTGTTGGGCGAGCAGCTGACCAATTGATATGCGCAATGTTGTTACCCATTGACATCAAGAGTAGGTTGAAAAATTTGACAGTCCGTATAGAGGTTACGCAACACACTAAAATCGGACAGTGAGATTTCGCATAGGTTTGTGTACAAAATACTGCTTTTCCTGTCATTTGTGTCTTCTGGGCCTTTTGCTTGATCATATTCTTCTTGACATTGTTCCAAATACATAATTTGAAGCAAAATAACATCACAAAAGAAGTCCAAAAAGCTGAAAAATAATACTAGAATACAAAAGAATTGATTTGTAATTTCAACGTGTTTACCATGAAATTGTTGATTATGCTATTCGGGGTTTGACCTTCATGCTATTTAAAAAAAATGAATTCGAAAGCAATAATTGCTTTCGAATTCATTTTTGGTAAAATGCATATGTTACATTACGCCAATTCTATTTATTTCATTGGCGTACATTTTAGTCATTCGTTACAACCCAACATTACTTTACCTATAATTCGCAATAAATTATTACAGTTTATGTATTTACTTGATTTTGTACTATCACTGATTTACTTCGAATTCTCGCTCCTTTAATCAAATGAATATTGTTTGCATTTGCTCATACATGTATAAGTTTTACATAATTTTTTTACATGTTTTTATATTGGAAACTTTATGCGTTAAGCGCTCTTACAATTACATGTAGTTTAATTGAAGGCAAGGGCGGAAATCGCTCCCCGAAGGTGGGGGGGGGGGGGAGGGGGGACATATTTTTCATCAAGAAGTCGCTGAGCGGGGGGGGGGGGGTGATGATGATATTTTAGGGGTACAGGACCGAAAATAGTGGGGGGGGGGGGACATTTGATATTGTGTCCCCCCCCCCTTCAAAATGGTGGGGGGGGGGGGGGGGGGACGTCCCTCCGTCCCCCCCGGGATTTCCGCCCATGATTGAAGTCCGGACAGATATCTTATTCATAATTTTGGATTTATTCCTCAAATAATGAAAGAAAAAAATAAATTGAAATTAGCACCTAATAAATGTTAATCCATTATATTCTTGATTATGATTTGTTTTGTTACTTTGCTGTATAGTTTCTTTCAATGTATGTGATTTTTTTTGTGTTTTTACTTGGTAAATTTGCTTGTAATTTAGCCTTTCGTCTACAAATTCGAATGAAACACCTTTTAATAAATTGAATTGAATTGATTCGGCAAAAGAACGTATATCGTTCTTTTACCGAATTGATATGTCTCGGCTATTAAAGAATGCGTCCGCGCCGTGAGTTGGGATACGTTCTTCTGCTGTATGTCAAAAAAATGAATGTAAAGATACGTTTCCGGTGCCAACTTGATTGTTTTCTTTGCAATTTGTATACGTACCTCGAGTTACGCTCTTTTGCCTAGTAAGAGATGTCAAAGTTGTGACAAAATTTGAGAGATATCTAAAAAATTATTAGTAAATGAGATTTGGGACTTTCACCATAGGAAAGAGCGCATCTTATTTACGCACAGTATCTTCTCAACTAAACACACACACACACAAAAATGGGTTTCTCCTCTATGTCAAGTACATATTTTTGTCGAAAATGTGCATTTTCTCACAAAAAAAAATTGTGCATCCTTTCATGTGCTGTGCGTTTGATACATTATTAGAGATACGTTTTTACACACATACCTGTATGAAAACAACTCATTCCGTTGTCAAAAACAGAAAAAGAGCAATTTATGGAATTATAATGTACACATTTTACGGGAGAGCACCTCGCACGTCACGTCACAAAATTGAAATTTCAAAATCTTTCTTTTCTAACTTTCTTTTCCTTTGACCAATTTTCGTAAAACCTTCACTAATCATGATTCTTTCACGTTTCTGCTTTTATTGAAACCAACTTATTTTCAGTGTAAACTATCCCTTTAATTATGAGGGGAAAACATAATTGTAGGCACTATCACAATGTTCTAAAGAATTAAGTTTTACTTGAACCAGTTGATTAGTTTCATTCCATTCTTAGCTGTGCCCCGTATTATATAGAGTTGCGATTGGTCGCAACTTGACTTGTGCTTGATATTTATCGTAAATCTGTACTATCTAGAGATAGTGGTTTGGATGTACGGTCGATTCAGACCATTGTAATTCTCGATCAGACGCGAGGCCATTGTTTTCCTGTCGACCCGGCTTGTGAAAGAAGTGTACAGGTGTAGCGGTTCACAAGTTCACGCATAATGGACCACTCATCTCGAGAGATTAGTGTGGAGAGATCAATGGGATCGACCTTACTCCAGTATATTATTGAAGTGGGTGTGGAAGGTTTATTGCAAGCTGATTGGCCAGTGCTCTCAACAGATCAACCGTCTGCCATAACACAGTCACATGTTCCTATTGCGTATAATTATCGGACGATATTTTGTTTGGTTTGCCATGATAGCCTTCATCTTAGAGCTGGCAAGAATTTATATGTTGAAGTCTGTTATTATAATTTCAATTATTGACTGTCATTTCCATTTTCTCATTGTTAACAGCTTTACAAAAAACAAAAGTTTTATTGTCATATTCATGTTGAATAAGAAAAAACTCTTGTAAGATTCCTGAGACATAGATAGAATTATATGGCAAAAAAAAGAAGACGTGAAAAACTAATGCAAAAAAAGCTTCAATGTAGGCTATACTAGTATGTTATTTCCGGTAATACTATACTCGCCGCATACATGTACGTCAATATCGATTCTGCCGAGCGAGAGATTTTGTTTCAAGACGTCTAGCCGGCCCTGGATAATTCATTTGTGTAACAACGTGGGTACTTCAATATCCATTATATTCGTAGCTACCTTAAACTTTGATTCATGAGTTTGATATCACATTAATCAGGCAAAACTTTCGCTATCACCGAAACCGAGAGACGCACTTGCTGCCGGAAGCCTCGACCCGCGTCTTCCCAATTTGTGCTGTGCGCCGCGCCACTGGCTCGGCCGGCGTCGACGGTAGATATACTGCACTGCAGCTGCAAGGCGATCGTATGGACAGACGTACTAAAAATTGCATTCACCTAGCTCAGCTCCAGTTGCATTTTCAACTGTAATTCGAACACTGCTAGTGAAGCTTTTTTTTTTAATCATTATTATTTCAAGAATCCATCTCGCTGAGTGAAGAATTCAGAATCAGAGCGTGCCGTTGTCTAGAAGATGGCAAGTGTTCTTCGTCAAGGTGTTTTCTTCCTGTGCCTGAGCAGCATGCTCTTGGCTACCACTGGTTACAAGCCGGTGATCATTATTCATGGCATGCTGGATGGAGCCAAAGAGATGCATTTTATGCACGATATGATTGTAAAGGTGAGTAGGGTCTAGCCTAGCCCCGGGACGGCTGGTCGCAGTATAATATGCAGTAAGGCCTAGCCTAGACAGGAATTCCTCGTCTGATTTGTGGCATTCTTTAATGGAAATACATTTTTGGACAAACCCCTGAATCTTCAGTATTAGCAACTTTCAGACATGTCAGAGGACTCAGATGCAATCTAAGCAGATCCAACGACTCCTACAAAGACTGATTTTTCAGTTTAAGTCTAGCCCTACAAGGAAAAGGGTCATATGTCGAGCTATTGAAAAAAAAACATCAACGTTTTGGTTTGGTAAGCCATTTGGGAAAACAGCTGGGAAGAAATCACAAAACTTTACCAAGCTGCAGTAGGCCTATCATCCTTTAAGAACTGTTCAAATTTATTGTCCAGGTTGCTTTTTGTGTCAAAATCAGTGATTTAGATGGGTATATTACCCCTCATGAAGAAATAAAATGAAATTCAGAATGGATCAAATCGTTGAGATGAAATTGCCTAAAGATTGTGTCTTTGCAGATAAAAACAATGATGTTTTGTAAAAAACACAAAAAATGGAAGAAGATACTGTATAAGATCTTCCCTCCAAGTAATACAACTGGAAACTGATGTTAGACAAGTTTAGAGCAATCAGTAGATTGTGACTGGGTTTTGGACAGGGCACCTAAAACCTACTGTAAAAATGGAAATTTTCGCGGTGCGGAAATTTTCGCGCATTTTGCGTGGCGTGTGTTTGGCGCGAAAATAAAAACGCGAATATATTTGCGCCTAAACGAAGTTCATATCAGCATGCTTTGTATGCGTGCTTGCTTTGATGCATCACTCGTCATGTACGTAGGCCTACGTTTATGGTTCAGCGCTTCAACATCTCATCATGCTATTGGCGCTGCCCGGCCAGCAAAAGTGTGGCAGTGGTGAGCTGAGGGTATTGATCGTCTAAAGGGCTGGACAACCCGTGAAATTAAAAACATGCGAAATTCATTTTACTTCGCCGAGCGCGAAAAATTAGTCGTGCCAAAAATTTCCATTTTTACAGTATAGCTTAGAGTCGAGACCAGAGACGGTATTGGGAGAAATGCTCGCATTGAGCACTGAAAGGGACAACATGATTATGAGTGTAGAGATGCTTGATGCGGCTCAAAAGTAAACGAGAATAGTTTTTTACTTCTGATTTGTTTGTGAAGCTATTAACAGTGAGATTTCATACATGCTGTTGTCAGGGTATACTACGTATATTGATGATTCCTGCTGAGTTTCATGACTTTTGAAAATGGGGCTCGCTGTCTTTAAACCTAACTTGCAGGCTCACCCTGGGACGAAGGTTGTGATCCCAGATGTGTTCAGCTACTACAGCAGCCTGGAGCACATGTGGCGCCAGTACCCCCAGTATCTCGCAGCCATACAAGCTGTCATGGACCAGGCTCCGGATGGCATCAACCTCATCTGCTATTCACAGGGTAAGTGTCCACTTCAGGGTTCAGAGTTTAGACTTCAGATTTTTTTTGTAATGTTGTTGTGTTATTTAAACATGTCAGTAAACATGTCAGATTGGGTGGTATTCTGAAAATTATCTTAAATTCGACTTAACTTCTGGCTTTTTAATCACAATGTACAATGTCACTTATCCTTATGAAGATCATTAATTACTCTTCTATTTTTGTCTTGTAAAAGCTGTATCTGTCGGACACTGTCTTAAGATTCACCAATCACTTTCAAGGTTTCAGAGACATTGCCTTACATTAAATTTAGTTTTCAGCAGAGTGTTTTGTTTTTAAGGTTCTTTCAGAATATCATCCCAGGTATAAACAAAATGCAGGCCTTCAACAAAAACATGTAGTACACTATTCATAAAACACTATACTTGACACAGTTGTGCATTTAAGATTTTTATATTAGGGACTTCAAATACTTCCTGCTATAAATGTAGTAAGGATGAATGCCAAGTCGTATAGTATGTGAAACTACACATACCAGGTATATGTTTTAAAGACAGCCAGTCCCTTTTTCAGATCACCACAAAACCATCGAAACATTGGCAAAACATATAGAGAACTGTTAGCAAGCTCTATATTCACAATTTGAAACTGATACGTAGTGTAAAATTCAAATAATGCACGTAAACAACGTCTGATTAATAGTCTTTACCTCAGGCTCTTAGCAGTTTGTGTTGGGATATCTGCTTTATTGATTAATCTGTTTATTAAATTATAAAACGCATTATGAAAAAAAATTGTTCTATGGAAGGAATCATCTCCAAAGTTAGGTAGTTACTCATAAAATTAGGATTTCACACACGCATAATAACCACATAGATACTGTAACAAAGACTAATACTTTTTTCGTGGTACGAAAAAAGTCGGTTTGAAATTTAACGGCTGAAATTTTTTACATATACAGAAAGCTTCAACATTCTATATTCTTAGAAATGGTCTTGAATCACACTTTCTTCAATTTACGATCTTGATAGACGATTTCAAATTTTAAGCTTGCAAAAGGGACGGACAATCTTTAAATGGAAAGTGAGAATGTCATTATTGTTAGTAGGCTAGACATTTGGCCCATAACACCATATTTAATTATGTGATTGATTAGTAATAAATCCTTGAACTACTCTGTAATAAATCTTTCATTTGACAAGTACAGAGAGCGTCTTGTTTGGTTTCAGTTTCCTGTGATTAATCACTTTTATATTCCTCTTTATTTGTCTCCGTGATAATGATAACAAGGAAAATTTTTTTGTATAGTATCTATGCACTTGGAATGATATCACGTAATGATATCATTTAACATGTCTTGATTAAATCTGGTGTACAGTGTGTGTCATCCCAGAGGTACAGTAGTTGTGGTTGATGTGGAGCCATTGTACTCTCTAAAGCAAATATTAAAGGTCCCCTGTCATCAAAATGTATGTCAACTTATGTTGATGCAACATTATGTACATAACAAAATCACTAACTGTTCAATGGAAATATGTGTCCTATATTTTAAAATAATTTTTCTTTATTTTTTCTCAGCACTGATAAGCCCCGCCTCCAAAATATCCTCCAACTCAAGATTCCCTTTGTGACATCATCAAAGGTAGAAATTAGCAGGATAAATTAAAGCAGAATTTATGCACAAACTTAACATTGCACTGACTACCTCCACCTGCCCACAAGAGCATCACATATCTTCACACAATACAATCTAACAACCTTTCATGAGGGTATAATCATTTCCTTATGTCAGAAATGTGCTAGCTATGTCATGCTATTATAGGTCATTGCAATGTTTATTTTGTGCATAAATTATGTCTATTATCCTGCTAGTTTCTACCTTTGATGATGTCACAGGGGGAATCTTGAGATGGAGGATATTTTGGAGGTGGGGCTGATCAGTGCTGAGAAAAAATATAGAAAAATTATTTTAAAATATAGGACATATATTTCCATTGAACAGTTAATGATTTTGTTATATACATATTAAGTTGCATCAACAGAAGTCAACATATATTTTGATGACAGGGGCCCTTTAAGTATGAAATAAATGACTGGCAAAGGTGTTTTTTTTTTTTTTACTGTTTTTGAAGTTATATGCAGAGCTTTTCAAGTTTTGTCCATTATTTATTTGTAAGTAATTGCTCTCTACAGATGTGTTGCGTTCATACACAGCATCTGTAAGTGATTGCTTTCTACAGAATTCAGATGTATTGTGTTCATACTTCACATAGCAACATACTTCATCAAAACAACGTGATGCCAAAATGGGGAAATATTTCCCAGGGGCTCAGGGCATTTTAGCCCCTACAATGACAAAAAGATCCCCAGTGGAGCCCCTTTGCCACTAGAAAATCATTCTTCCTCAATAAGGCATAATGAATGCATTTCATGGATCGGGTTGGCCGTTTGAGAAATAATCGCCACAGCATACTGTACCGGTATGTGCATTTGCTCCTTGCAGTGTAGATGACTCAAATGTATGAAAGAAGTGCGTGAAATCCAAATTAATTTTCTTATTACAATGTAGAGTGCATACTTTTGTCAATATAGTATGTCTGTGTTTAATACAGAATTCAATTACACTCACTGCTCTTTATTTCCTTCTATTTTCCATTATTTTTTGATATATGATATTTCAGGAGGTCTCATGTGCAGGGCTATCATAGAGCAGACGGACAACCACAATGTGGAGAACTTGATTCTGCTGTCATCGCCACAAATGGGACAGTTTGGTGGTAAGTTTATTGCTTAGACCTACACTACAGCTCAAAGGAATTGGCATCGGGTAAAGGGAAAGGGAAGGAGCGGCAGTTTGAAACCGCGGTATATTTTGTCCAGTTGAGCATAAAACATGATGGTTTTTTTGGTTAAAGCATTCTGTTTCATGCTGAACTGGACAAAATATACCGCGGTTTAAAACTGAGGCCCCTTCCCTTTCTTCCCTTTCCCTTTCCCTATGCCAATTCCTTTGAGCTGTAGTGTAGCTCCTCCCACACTCTGCAGTGAGTTGGGCAGCATGTCCTGGCCATCTTCTCTGCCCTTTGGCAACATCTATAATGGACATCCAGTTTAGTTTCCTGGCCTCTCAATCCTTTTGAAAGGCCCTCATCCATGTCAGTTTTGGCCTGCCTCTTTTCTGTTGATTTACGGACTCTACAAATGATAGATTGTTTAAATAGAAATTTCAGGCCCTCTTTTTAACACAATGGCAATGTCATCAGCAGCTTGAAGCCCTGCAAAATAAGATTTTGACCTGTTATCAAAGAAATCTGTAAAAATTAAATGCTTTATTTATTGGTTGCTTGTTTGCATGTCACTCAATCTTGTGCCATATCATTATAAATGTACATGTAGATGTGTTTATTTTTGTATGCCTCTGCAACTAAGTTGCCAGATGGCTTTTTTGATAAATATATTCTTATCATATAAACTGTGTTCTGTTTTTTTAATGGAGCAACGAGAATAGCAGCACTCTGTATTTGTGCTGTTAAAATGTGAAAGAGCACATGAGTACCACCAGCAATAAAATGTTGTTTGTATAGATAGTAATTATACTGTGGTATCTTTGTATTGCACAATGTACAGATTTACAGTTAGGCATCATGTGAGGGTGATTTACAATGTACCTTGTTTATACCCATAGACATCTACAGTATATACACTGTATTTGAACATTAGATTTTGACCTTTAGTCAAGATGGTTTATCATGCAATTCAAGGTGAAGGCTGTAAGGATCATTGGAAGTAAACTTTACAATGAAGACTTAAAATGGGGAACAGAGCTTGACAATGTTGAAAGTCCACTCTAAGGGGTGAAGTAAACTTTACAATAGAGACTTCATACGGATGAAAGTACAATGTTTGAAGTCCACCTCAACTACTTGTGTGTTTACTCATTAACCTCTGTGTGCCATATTGTTTTGAGAGTGCAGAGATCTCACACAATCCTGACAGGGGAGCATTTTGAATCAGGCGCTAGTTTTGCCCTAGATTGTTTTGAATGAAAATGTTGTGTAACAAAGTGGTGAAAAATTTAATTGGCTTTGTAGTCATATTTTTTTTAATCCTCTTATTTGTAATATGCATCTAAAACAATAAAGAGTGAACATTGGGTCATGTTGTTACAAGTTTGTTTATCATATCCTCCCCTAAATAACTGGTTTTCAGTGTCTTTTCACAGATTTTTCTCATAGGGTAAATGCTGTATGTAATGCACAATGTTTTTCAAGGTGTTCATTTCTCAGCATCTGGCTTAGTTGTAAAAGAATTCCTGCAACCTTTTTTGAAATATTCTTTTAAATAATTTATTAGATATAAAAAGACATAAAAAGTCACACACAGTTTTCCCCTTTGCGGGCCTAAAATGCAAGTTGTGAAATATATGTACAAGCCATAGTGTTTAGAGAAGAAAACATTTGGATAACTTCCCTCAGAGAAAAGGAAGTGAAAATACTTTCATATGGGATAAATTTGACCATTTCATTTCACGTTGTTGTGTCTCATATCTAGATGAGTACATAAACTGTAGATCCGTGAAATGTAAATCAAGATTCCCTGTGTAATTAAAAGAGAAACTGAGCATGTGGGGCTTTTTTTCCTTGCATGATTGAAATTCTACATCATTATCAAGTTTCAGATTTTACAAACTGGAGCTTATGACGTTCTTGCGGTTTATACATTGTCTTACATAATTTGATATTATGTGTGTGCAAAAGGGATTTACATTACCTTTTACTCATCCTTTGTGTTTTCTTTTCTTAGATACGAGTTATATTCCTGCATTGCCAGACAGCAAATATGAAGTGTACAGGTGAGAATTGTTACACAAAGAAGTACAAATTAACAAAAAAAACAACAACAACAACAACAATGTACATCATCAGCATGGTTCTGTCAAATTTGCAAACAGGTATATGTAGATAATAGTGTTACTTTTTAATTTCTTTTTAAACAATGATTTGAAATGGAGTATGAGATAGCAACGGGTTTGAGGCTTTGAGCCATCTGTATGTGCTTTTTACATCATTATGACAAATGTACAATCATGTATTTAGATGATATTGGTATTTTCAAACATCAGCATGAACACTCATTTGAAAAGATAGAAACAGGTTTGATGCTTTGAGCAGACCATATTTGTACAATGAAATCAATGGCTCTGTCAAATGTATAGACAATTTCAAACATCTAAAGAAACAATGATTTGAAACAAATTATAAGATAGAAACCGGTTTAAGGTTTTGAGCCATTAAAACATTATGTGCATAAATTTGCAAGGCATTATGTGCGTAGATTTGCAATGCATTATGTGCAAATGCTTCTATTCAGACTGTATCCCAGCACAATCGCTGCCGCATTCAAAAGCACATGCCTTCCTAATACAGGTCCAATGACGTCTAGTTCCTTCTGGGTTCATTCATCCGTTAATCTTTTTTCAAGTTCAGGTGGAAAGGCAAAACTACTGAGCAATCACTCGTGATTCCTTTGTGTTCCTCCAGGGTATGCTATGATGTGGTCTTTGGGCAGGAGATCTCAGTGTGCGAGTACTGGAACGGTAAGTACATGTACATGTACGCCTTCATTGGCCCAGAAATGTACATGTCGCATACACCCAAGAATGTGTAAATTACATGGGGTGCCATAGCCCATTTCACTAAACCACACTCATTGAACATGTACCTTCCCGAAGTCACCAAGGAACGCTTTACACAGAATCTCTCTTTGATCCCATGTTCCTTGCCAGTGAAATGCTGGATGATTTTGGCAAGGATTTATAAGTAAAATAGGATGCGCAGAAGTTTTCAGGGAAGTGCAGTTGTGTGATGTAAAACTTACAAATGCATTCATGGGAATTTTGTTGAGAAATATTGTTCCATGAAGTCATGTCATCCAGGATGTGACTTTCATGTTGCAGTAGAAAAGTTCACTTTGCCACATCAGTCGTGATTCAAAATCAAAGTACCTGTGCAGTATGAGTTATTTTCCTTTCAGATTTGACATTTTACCACATCATTCTACATTAAAACTCAAACTACATGTAATATGCGATACTTTGCTTTCAGATAGGTACCATGTGAAATGTGTAGTTTCACAAAGTAACTAGTGTTTTTGTCTGTAAAAATATGATAATTCTAAATTGTTTAAAGTTAAGTCAACATTCATGGTTAATCACACTTGAACCTTGAGCTAATGTCATGAACACTGATTTGCATATTGAGGAATCTACTAT
Organism: Arbacia lixula; assembly: GCA_963669155.1. Lineage (NCBI taxonomy): Eukaryota > Metazoa > Echinodermata > Echinoidea > Arbacioida > Arbaciidae > Arbacia > Arbacia lixula. The sequence goes on from OZ022588.1 coordinate 2,562,648, forward strand.
CTAGGCTTTTTCTACATCCATGTACATGTAGATACATGTAGCTTATAGATTGCTTGTATTGATAAATAGAGATGTACTGTACTTTATCATCAATCAGTCAAAAATATGATTCATAGATCCTAGTTTACATGAATATGATGATTCTTTATACAAGGTATACATTGTATCTATACCCTTTCGGTATACAGTAGCTTTACAATGATTTTGTGTGTATGGATACAGGGTAAGGCTGGTCTTTATGAAAGGTTTGACTGTAGCAGTACTGGTATGTTGAAATACAGCTCAGGGGCTGCTGGTGCCAAGTTAGATATAAAAAAAGCCTTGAGCCCTGATCAAGGACAAGACATTACATTTTTTTGAAGCATTATCACTGTCAAAAGAAGAGATAACTGGCCCAAACAAACAAAACATCAAGTACATGGACACTTTGTTCATGACTGCAGGGGAGTTATCTTCAAACATGGGCTTTTCATAAAGCTTATTTTGTGCCCTCTGCTAGCAGAAATCACATAAATGAATGTGTCTGAAACATGGGGCAGTTGAGTAATAATGTGTGTTTCAATCGGTTTTGGTTTTGTGATGCGTACAAGAATTATGAACTTTTCACGGTTCTGTACTTGCGTAATCCTCTGCATGCCCATTGCTGCTGATGACAAAGAGCCCATCTAACATTCTTTTTCACCATCATTGCTGATATAACCAGGGATGTTCAAGTACATAGATATCCAGCTGCCATTTAATCAATGCAGATTCATAATACTCTCCTTCTAGTCACGAAAGAACGCTTTACAAAGATTTTTTCTTCAATCTCCCATGTTCGAAGCCACCGATTCTCTGGATGGTTTTTGCCTGGATTTAATGTATACCGGTAAACAAAATCAGATGCGCAGAAAAATTTGGGTAAATATCTTTACCCCATATGCCTGCGCAGTTGTGACATGTAGTACCTCTGATGCATCTGTAAAGATTCAATCAAGGAATATTGTTACAATATGGCAAAAAGGCTCTAAATGTGATATCAAGTTGCAGGATAAAAGTCTGAATTTAACAATGTTCCGCATCATATTTCATTACAAAATTGCATGAAATGTTACTTTCAGATATTTTTCTTTCAGACAAGCAACAGGAAAAATGTGCCTAGCCATGCCCATGCTAGTATTTCCATCTCAAAAAGTATCAAATTTTGTATTCGCTTGTCATTATTAACTACATACAAGCACTTAGTGTCACAATTAAAAGTTCAGCAGCGAAAGCTGAAATGCATACATGTATAGGAAAATGTACGACCTATTATAAAATCCAGGTGAACATGACGTAATCGCGTATGCATCATATTGTTGAGAGCTAGTATGAGGCGGCTTCAAAGCTGATAGAAAGAATTTCTGCGAGCTGTATCTCCAGCTCGTTTCTACCTCCTTGATATAACCAACCAGCATGAGTCTTGAATGTCATTTTACATATTTCAATTCTCTCCCTGTTTTATTCTCCACAGACCCATACCATCAGCCTGAGTACCTGAGGAGTTCCGACTTCTTGGCTGTCATCAACAACCAGAGCGCACACAATCAAAGCGAGCGTATGTATCCCATCATCCCACACTGAGAATCATGTAGCCTACAATATACACAGATATATGCTGCCTCTAGAGGCATTAGTGAAGTCTATGTGCATGATGTGACTTTAAATGTAAATAGTGAAAGGCACTGTATGTTTCACTAATGCCTCAAGCTGAAGGTGATTTATATTTGTTTCATATCCCTCATCAAGACCTTATGGGCCAAGCAGTTAAAGCAAGGTGTAACAAATCTTAAAAGACCTCTCTGACGTAAGATATAAATACGGAGAAGCCACTCAAACAAGTACTGTATGACGAAACTAGTGAAAATTAAATGAACTCAATTTTGCACCTAGGGTTAGGAACTAATTTTATCAAAGAGGTAATAAGTTTAAAAAGATGTTTCTTAGATGTTATTTTTACAGCTTGAAGTGAATGACTGTCTTTAATACGACTTCATGTAGGTATAAGGTCCCAGATTACCGGCTGTCATATGAAATAGGCTGTTTAGGAATGTGGGCTGAAATTTTTGAAAATCTTACATATTCCTTGTATTATACATATCAATATTACAATGTAGGGGGAAAGGCTACAGCAATATGGGAGGAACATTATTTTTATGGCAAGAGAACAGGAAAAGGACATTAAGAATTGGTAAAGACTGTAATGTTTCCGATATTAGCCTGAATTCACAAAAGAGCTATAGTTAGACCACAGTCAAAGCAGATTTCATGGTGTTTAATTATCTGCACTTGATTTAGAGTGGACACTTTTTATGGGTCCAAAAATGAACGTAGGGTGATATATTCACTCCAGTTACTATGGCTTAGACTATGGTTTATATCAATTATTTTGATTCAACCGCAGTCTAAACCATAGTACTAGAAAATAGCACCTAACAACAAACACACATGCCGATTATTGGACCTTTTTCAAGTGTTCACGCTAATTCTTCAAGCACACTTATCTGCTTCTATGGCATGAAAATATTAAACTTTGGTCTATATCTAAAAGTAAAACTCCAATGTAAATGTGGATCATTGAGTTGATTGAATTGAATCTTAGTTTTGGCAAGAAATGGTGAATGAACAATGAAAGCGAGATACCTGTGGGGTCAACTGTTTGAGCTTCCCATTATGAAACAAACATATTCATCTAGACTGTACTATGTGCTATGAGAGAAGAGACAAGAAAATATGTTTCTCTTAAAGGGCATCTGTCAACCAAATATTTCTGGTCTGTAAACTGCTTAGACATGTCATATTAACAGCTTTCTATGTGTATTTTCACTTGAATATATCGTTTAATTACAGAAAATGTGATTTTCCATCATAAATGGTAGCTATATCAAAGTTTCTAAGCCCCGCCCATAAAACAAAATCTGTTTCACGCAATCGCTGTCAGTCATGATGTCACACGAGTGTTCTGTCACAGGGGGAAGGGGTCTCCCGAGCTCTGTGTTGAATGCCCATGTTTTGTATTACTGTGGGTGAATTAACACCTCGAAAGATGGTGTGAGCCTGCACTTTTTCTCAAAAAATGACAATTCGATCGCAATCGACCGAGCCTTTCCCCTCATATGTCACAGGCTATGACGTAATACGCTCGCCGGTGATCTCGATTTTTGTCATGTCATTCTACTAGTAGTCAGGTTTTGATGTAAAATGTACAATTCGTCCGTATTTTTCGCTGAAAAGTATTTGGTTATTCGAAATGGCCATTAAAGACTAAGGTAGATAAGTGGAAATCAGATTTTAAGCTGTCTGGCTGTCAGGGGCCCTTTAAATCGACATAGTAACATTGCCAAAATCCTCAAAATCTAATTGGAATACTAGTGGCTCGCTAATAATTTGTTGTTCTTGTATCAACCATAAAAGCATGGGACAGGTTTTGTTTTTTCCAATAACCCTATTGTTGAAAAGGTATTTACAATTGAAATGTTCAGAAGTTAAATTATCCACTGGACTGCGAAAGCCATGCACAAAGTGAGCGCAATGAGTTAATGAATATCGCTTTACATTTGTGCTCAGTTCTTGACGATACCAGGTCCATTCATCTAATAATTTTCACACAACACCCAGTGGACATATCAGATATCAACAATACACATCGTTTAACCACTCACGCCTTTCTGCATGTGTCAACACGTCTACTAAATCCCTATAATTGTCTTTTTTTGTGTGCAGAATGGAGGAAGAACTTCCTTCGTCTGAAGGCGGTGGTGATGATCGGTGGGCCCGATGATGGTGTCATCACTCCCTGGCAGTCAAGGTAAATCAAGTCAGGCTTCTCTCACGCCCTCTACAGTCCGTCATATTTAGCAATCTTTCTGAATTTAGAGACAGAGTAGCCCTTTTTGCAATAATTCAATTCAATTCAATTTGTTTATTTTCCACAACTTGAATTTAAAAACAATACAATCACTACAAGAGACATCACAAAAATACAAGAAATACAGTAAAGGAGGTACATGTAATATAATTCAGTGTGGAGGGAAGAACAAAGGCCATTGACCTATCAAAGGTTCTTCCCTACAATCAATTACATTAAAAAAATATATAAAAAAAAGCAGTCGATGCAAATTGCATTCAATGAATTAAAAAAGTTTATAACACACACATACACACAAACATACGGTTTAACAAATGGTGTTATATGTTTGATATAAATGGGTGGGCAAAGTTATATATATATGAATTAATAATATTTGCTTTTAGTTGACGAGTGAATATTGGTAGTGAAGAGCATTGGGTTTGAGACTTTGGGAGGTTATTCCATGTAATTGGGCCAGAATATTTTATTGTATCAGGTACATGTAGCTCGGCAGGACTCAGAAGCACACTCTGACGTTAGAATCTCACGGTCATAGCTCCACAACCCTTTTCAGGAAAAATGAAAAAACTATCCTTGTTTATGTTTGAAACGCCCTATTCTGTAGCGACCATAGTCTACATTTATAAGCGTTTTGCTCGGCCATGCGAGATGCGTCACTCAGCGTGTGTTTATTCGCATTAAATGCGTATGCACTGTGGCATGGACAGTGGTCTCCAGCCTCTCGGCCACAAGAACCGGAAGATCTTAGATGCCCTATCCAAACCCTTCTCGTAATTTATTCATAAATCTATTGATCACTATAATTCTATTTAACTCAGTTTCCAGTTCTATTATTGGGAGGGAAGTTCTTATAGAGTGTTCTCTTCCATTTTCCATGAAATGTTAATGGCATGAAGCAATACATTATTACTATTTATGGACTCAAAGCTGAAGATACAGACAGATTAACATGTTTGTAAAATCCAAAGCTCAGATGACGAATAGCGGTCATAATAGTTTGTTGAAGAGCAGAATATTTACTGGTGTGTTGATGTTTATGTTAGTGTATGATAACATTTCTTTTTCTCTCTCTGTCTTCTCTTGCAGTCACTTTGCCACCTATGACCAGAAATTGAACATTGTTGAAATGGAGCAACAAGAGGTAAGAAATTCATTGTGTTCTCTCATGTCCATCCTTATTAGTAATAAACATTTCATTATATAAATACACTGATGCCTGCATTCACAAAGGTGGCTTAAAGGGCATATACTGTACTGGGAAGGCAAAAAAGCCTTCAAAATGTAATTGTTGGCAATCTTCTTGCCAATGGTCGTAAATTCGTGTATTGTCTATTTTAGAAGCTTGCTGAAAGTTATTTGCCTTAAAATGATCCACATAATAATTAATGATTAAATCCTCAAAATGTTCGGCCCGAACATTTTGAGGATTTGTGATTTAATCACTCATTACTCCAAATGTAGATCATTTGAGGGCAAATAACTTTCAGCAAGCTTCTAAAATAAACAATACCTCAATTTAAGACCATTGGCAAGAAGATTGCTAACAATTACATTCTGAAGTTTTTTTTGCCTTCCCAGTACAGTATATGCCCTTTAACTAAGACCACATACTACAATATAGATTAAATTTATAGGGCGCACAATAAATAATCTGATGCTGTCACAAAGTCATTGATATTCAATTCATCACAGAATCACAAAAGTGGGTGATTTGAATTGATTGCTGTAATCATAATGTGGACAAACCCAATATACCATAGTGAATCCTATGACAAAATCAATTGTATTAAATGTATAAATTGGTATCCCATAAGGTTAGTCCAGGTTTAGTGCACTGTTTGCATTAAACCTCTGTTTAGAATACGGGCCAATACAAGTAAAACAGTTTTATTTGTCTCGCCCACCGGAGGTGAAGGCGAGACTAAGGGATCCAAATGGCGTCCGTCCGTCGTCCGTCCGTCGTCCGTCACAAATGTTAAAGTTTACCTGCAAGACTCTCTTTTGACAAATAACTTCACATAGGTTGCTTGGATTACAACCTAACTTGGGTCATAGATGCACTGGGGGTACCTTCATGTTATGGTACCGTTGGAGGTCACAGGATAAGGTCAAAGGTCATTTGAGGTTATACGTTAAAGTTTACCTGCAAGACTCTCTTTTGACAAATAACTTCACATGGGTTGCTTGGATTACAACCTAACTTGGGTCATAGATGCACTGGGGGTACCTTCATGTTATGGTACCGTTGGAGGTCACAGGATAAGGTCAAAGGTCATTTGAGGTCATACGTTAAAGTTTACCTGCAAGACTCTCTTGACAAATAACTTCACATGGGTTGCTTGGATTACAACCTAACTTGGGTCATAGATGCACTGGGGGTACCTTCATGTTATGGTGCCGTTGGAGGTCACAAGATAAGGTCAAAGGTCATTTGAGGTCATACGTTAAAGTTTACCTGCAAGACTCTCTTTTGACAAATAACTTCACATAGGTTGCTTGGATTACAACCTAACTTGGGTCATAGATGCACTGGGGGTACCTTCATGTTATGGTGCTGTTGGAGGTCACAGGATAAGGTCAAAGGTCATTGAGGTCATACGTTAAAGTTTACCTGCAAGACTCTCTTTTGACAAATAACTTCACATAGGTTGCTTGGATTACAACCTAACTTGGGTCATAGATGCACTGGGGGTACCTTCATGTTATGGTACCGTTGGAGGTCACAGGATAAGGTCAAAGGTCATTTGAGGTCATACGTTAAAGTTTACCTGCAAGACTCTCTTTTGACAAATAACTTCACATGGGTTGCTTGGATTACAACCCAACTTGGGTCATAGATGCACTGGGGGTACCTTCATGTTATGGTGCCGTTGGAGGTCACAAGATAAGGTCAAAGGTCATTTGAGGTCATACGTTAAAGTTTACCTGCAAGACTCTCTTTTGACAAATAATTTCACATAGGTTGCTTGGATTACAACCTAACTTGGGTCATAGATGCACTGGGGGTACCTTCATGTTATGGTACCGTTGGAGGTCACAGGATAAGGTCAAAGGTCATTTGAGGTCATACGTTAAAGTTTACTTGCAAGACTCTCTTATCACACATAACTCATCACATGTTGCTACAATGGCAATCAAACTTGGATGATGGATGCACTGGGGGCACCTGCATGTTGCTGTAAGAGATCACATGATAAGGTCAAAGGTCATTTGAGGTCATACATTAAAGTTTACTCGCAAGACTCTTGGTGAAGGCTTCCTAACTTGTGCACAGAATTGTGTGAGGGATACAATTCTTTTGCGTAGCAACGGAGATCGCGATATTTCTGGTTATTTTCGCAAGTGGGCGAGACACAATATTGCTAATGCCTTGTTTTGTTGCAACGAAAGCAGTTTCTCATCAACTACCTTGCAGTGCAGCAATGCTGCTTAATCTATTTAAAATGTTGCATCCTCTGTCAACTCCCAATATTTGGGAGGGAGATTAAACAAGTCTGAAGTTTGTTATTTTATTGTTAGTTATGTGGGCCCCATTGCATGAAACTTTCCATGAATGGTAACTCTGCCATCAATGGTAACTACCATGGAAACATCACTGGACAGCCAATCAAATTCAAGGTTTCCATAGAAGTTGCCCTTGATAGCAAGGGCCCAGTTCACATGTCTTCTTTGATTTTGAAAATCTGGTGAGAGTTTAACAAGAAAAGTTTGCAAGATCCTCCTCCAACACTTTATGATTAGATTAACACATGAATTCCACCACCTACTAAACATGCTTATGATTTCATATCGTTATAGGTATTATAAGACAGGTTAAAGAATGTAACCAGTAGGAATCCATTAATTTTACTCATTATTCCAGCCATGCCATTTTTTGTGCAGCACTGTGCATTTGTCATGCAGCACAGTAAACACCCTGCTACTGTGCGCTGCATGGCCCCAATGCACTCACAACCATGCATTATTTGTATAACATTGTATATCATTGTAATTGTCATTAACTTTATATATGCATCAGGGAATATTGTAAGCTGATATTTTCAGCCTGTGCTGCTGATAAGTATAAGTATTTGTTATTCCTGGGTGCTGTCTTATAAAGAATAATGATTGATCGCAACTTGACTTGTAATTGATATCAGTGATAACACTGTGCATTACACATTAGGGGGTTTCGGTTGAACTTGCAATTGATGCAGATTAGTGGCAGCTTTTTATGAGACAGGGCCCTGAATGACTATCACATGACATAGTTTCAATCACATGATATACTTTCAATCACATGACATAGTTTCAATCACATGACACACTCTTCCCCATCCCAGGTGTACATCAAGGACTTCTTTGGATTAAAGACGCTGGACTCCAGAGGGAGCCTGCATAAGTATGAGATAGCAGGAGTCAACCACACGTTCTGGCATCGCAACCAGACTGTCTTCGACTGCTGCATTGGAAAGTACTTTACGTAAGGGGTGTGATCCTCCATTGACAGAATCATGATTCTTATCATGATTCAAAACGCAAACATCAATCACGATAACGACAGAATCAGCGTTTAGACGACCTTCTCTCCAACGACGTTTGTACTCGGATTCGGGCCAATCCAGTGTGCATCGCAGTGCGCAGTTTGGCCCAGGAAGTGTAGGTCAGCTTTTATGCGTGCATTTTCTGACTTCTACGTGGGCTGCTTGACCAGCACCGGAAACAGGCCGACACAATGACGTCATGGAATCATGATTCAAAACGCGGTTGCGTTCAAGCGACCTTTTTCGAACGTTATTCTGCAGAAAGGCGTTTTGAATCATGATTCTAGGGCAAAAAAGTGTCGCATGAACGCACCTATAATTTATCATGAAAAGGAGCCTGTCATCAGTCTTGGGATTATTGACGTATTGTGATACTCATCTGTAGTGGTCTGCCTCTCCCTCCATGTCATAAACCTAGCACCAAAGACGGTTGCCTTGCTCTCTGAAATAAATCCTTGTGCCCCTCTATTAATTTTTTAAAAGCAAATTTTAGTGGCTTCCAAATAGAATTGGAATACAAATCATTGCATCAGATGACTTCAGCAATTATCATACACAAAATGAAATTATGACAAGCCCGGGCATCTATTCCCAATGTAGACAATAGAAAGAAAAAGGGTTTTGTTACCCTTTCAGTAACTATGTTGTCTCCTAGACTGCTTTCATCCATATTTGGGAAATCAAAATATGATCATAAGGAATTTGATAAAAACAGTAACATATTTCAAAATTGATTTGACATTTCAAACTTTTCAATACAATATTGTTGAATTTGCTACCCAGCAGATTAAAAAAAGAAAGCTATTTTTGATGATTAAATATTAATCAATATGTAGACAATGTATCTAATTTGCTTGAATAATAACATTTATGAAAATGATTTATTTAAAATGGCAAGAGGGTGCTACATTTTGCATGTGACTTAAAATAGTGTCCATGCAAAATGTATTGACTTGATCTTCCATAACCAAAATATTGGTCACCCTCTCCACCAGTCAAAATATGTTCTCCTCAACCCCAGTCAGTACAGGGTTCTAAGAATTCTGCCCTAAGCATCTAACAAAGGATACTTTTCTTGTAAATGAGCAAAATATGTCACTTGCATTGGCATCAGTGCAACAACACATCATGTTAGATTGAATATCTCGCAGCAAGATTAATATTTCTTGTCCAGATTTTGGCCGTATGTAGGGAATGCTGGGTACATTCTAAGAATACCAATAACCCAGATTTGAGTGATTTGTAACTTGCTTCTATTTCATCCGATTCTCACTCTTCTCTTATAGAGAAATTTGCAGAAGTAACATTGAGACTTGTGCTATAGATAACACTTCACTACATGTAGTATGACACTAGGCACTCCCTGTATCAACAGAACATTTTTGATGAGTTAACCCTAATACTCCCGGGGTATTTCAAAGCTTGTTATTACCGGGGGGGGGGGGGGGGGGGGGGGGGCATTATTTTGCACAAGGGTAAAGAATTATGTAATCTACAAAGTTGTATAGCTAAATTTACGAAAGTCCTTTTTTTTTTTTTAACTAATTAATTTATGCG